>VXAC01001162.1:2141541-2164194 GCA_013399225.1 Rhipidura dahli
AAACCCAAACAAAAAAAGAAGAAGAACAAGCAGTGGAAAAAACAAAAGAATAATAGTGTTTCATTTCAACACATACTAAATCTTTTACCAAAGCTTCACTTGCAGACCCTTATGAACAGATCCTGCTCCCTGTGCATGCTGCCGTGTCTCACTGATGACCTCTCACAATTGCCACAGGTGAGACCAGCATCTCCAGCAGTGTGATAAGGGTTTGCATTAAGGACAGGCACAAGTTACCCACAACCTTCAGACCATACACATGAGAGGTGCAATTCAACTGCACTAGGCTGCTGCTTCTAATAGGACAGCAAATTCTCTCACATCCTTCCTTATTTTCTCTCCGACCCCCAACCTGGCAGGTGAAGCAGGTGAGGGGATAACCAAAGAACTGGCAAAGTTCATCTGATACGTGACAGAGAGGCAGTAGCGCCACCAGGTTTGAAGTGGATGGAGGTGCTAAGGGCAAATGAAAGGTGAGGCTTAAAACTCAGGACTTGGTGAGAGCCAGGTTGCTCAGGCTGCACCAGAACTTCCAGCTCAGTTGAATTAAAGGCAGCCAGGATCACACTAGCAGCAGTAATAGTGTCAGAAAATTCTTTCCAGATCACTGAAGCATAGTAATTGTGCAGAAGCTCAGGTGCTGCAGAAGACAGCTAACAAATTCCAGGAGAGCTGTACTGCTTCCACCAGCAAGGGAGGGACCAGTGTCTCCAGCAGCCCCAGTAACCACCTCATGCTCTCTTTCATTAACGTGTGCCAAACAAGGGACAAATCAGTCCTTCTGCAGCAATGTTATTGTAAAAAATAATGTGAGGCTAAGCCTAGAAAACTGATTGAACTCTTCATATGTCTTTGCTTGAACCGAATCCCAGCTACATTAGACTAAAAATTTTAAAGAAAAATGCAAATTTACCCTTGCTAATAAGTAAAGCAGAAGAGATTCCATGTGTTATACCCAACTCTTACAAGTATACTAGGAAGAAAAGGCAGTATCAACATTAAGAACATCTTGTTCATATAATGAGAATTGCAGACTTGTGCTCCAGTGACTCTGGAGACACAAGAAACATGAGTATGTTCTCTCCATTAAAAAAAATCTGTTGTGGCATTGTCAAAATTATCTAAAGATCCGATCTCAGTCATAAGAAAAAAAAAAAATTAGGAATATTCCTCTTGAGAGCTGGCCCACAGCCAGGATTTCTAAAAATCTTAATCACAAAGAGTCCACTCAAAATCCCTACTTAAATTTCTCACAGGTGGCAACATTTCCACTTGTCATGTAAAAAAAATTGCTTTGTTTACAAGAGGAAAAGTGTCCATCTGTGAATCTAAATACTTCCACTAAGTTTTATACATACACATACCAGAGTCTTCTGTAGTCAGCCTTGAAGGTCTCAGGACTCCAACTAATTCTTGAAGGAAGTTTCAAACATCTCCTTCTGCATCTGGTGTCATTCTCTGTAAGCAATCACTGTTTTGACAGGTGTCAGCAGTTATTAATTTGGTTCCATGCATAACAACAACTTCTCAGGACTATCTGTAGAGGTCACTGCAGTTATTATCAGCATTTCCCATTTATGAACTAACCTATTCCTGGAGGAAGGAGTTCTCCCAGCCTTCCAAGGAAAAAGTAATAGGGGAGATTGTTGTACTCAAAACAGGTGTTTCATCTCCCATAGGAAGTACCACAGCCTTCTGGGAAGTCCTTCTAGGTCGCTTTTCTGGTTGACTATGAAAATGGACTCCAGAGAGGTTTGTGTGGCCAGAGAATGAATTCTACATGAAATCAGTGCTTCAGTGTGAGATGCTGAAATGCTAATGGTGAATGGCTCAAACAACTGGCCTCTTGCAAAACCAGTGGGTGCTTTGCTGACAGTGACAAGTGCAAGGGAACGGCCCAGGTGCAGAGGGAGTGCACACTCTCCACCAGAGGCTACAAACAGGGTTTTGAGCCACAGAGGGGAAGAGGCCTATAAGAAGCAGATCCTGGGAGATGGGATAGTGCTTTTTATCATACCAATATCCTACATTACATAACTGGCTCAGGTGTAACACTTCCCTCTGAGTGAGATAATGGAACATTCACGGGTGGGTCTGAAGGTTCATCCCTTGTGATGGGACATAACTGGCTCAATTATGCTGATGTGAGAGGTAGTTGTCATGTCTCAGAAAGTGTCATAAAACATCAAAGACCCCTGAAGTGCCACATGACCCACATCATTGCACCAGACATTGTAAAACTTTCCCCCCAGGGGAGGTTGCCACTGAGCCTGAGTGTGTATGAACACATTGGCCTTTGTGTTTCATGGGCTTCCCCCCCCCCTGGCAGATCAAGACTGCCACCATCACTGCAACCAACAATGTCTCAGCTGCAACAATCAAGTCTCATCAATGCATCTAAGGATGGTGACTGTAATACCTTTCTCCCTCCTTTTTCTTCCTCTCTACTTTTTCTTTCTTTTTCTCTCTCTTTCTGCTCCTGACTTCTTCTCAAAATATATTGTAAGCCAGACTAAAAAATGGTAGTCAATGCTTTAGTAAGTGCCTTGTTTTGTGTGGATAAGCTAAAGGTGGCTACCTTTAGGTTTGCGAAGCTAAAGTTTCTGAAGTTCCTTACTTTGTCTGAATTTTGTTTTAAAATGAGACAAGTACTTCAGTCCACATTAATATTCTAAAGTTTGCAAGCAAATGCTTGTTATTGAACTTCCTGAGAATTTTGTTGTTTCTCCTGTGCACCATCCAGAGTGAATCAAACATTCCCCTAAACTCATTGAAAGGAATGGGGCACAAGAACATGTTAATGCCTGAAGTGGGAAAACTGTTTCCTGACATAATTGAATGCCTTACTGTGAATGCAAAGTATGAAGAATTTTGCTTTATTTGATCTACGTTTGTCCCAGTATGCAGATAATTCTCCAAACTGTTGGAATTTCCCATCAGTTTTTTGTTGGGGGGGTTTTGCTGGGGTTTGTGTTTTTTCTGGGTTTTTTTGGTAGGTTTGGACAACAGGACATATTCTGGAAAAGCTTCTACTCCCCTGGATACCCAGTCCTGCTCAACCTGGCCACCCAGGTGGGCTTCTCCATCCTATTCTGGAGAACTTGGAGAGCTAAAGACACCAGGTCCTAAAGATATTGAAGAATATGTCTCTAAGGGACAATGGCGTTCTTGCTGAGCTGAAATAAGTCAATAAAGCACACAGGATGGCAGCTAGGAACACTGACAGCAGAGTTTGGCACGTGTTCATTATCACAAAGACCTAGAGTCAGTGTGCTCTGTCAGAGAAAAATACACTTTCACTTGGCAGGGAGGTAAAGTCAGGGCAGGCTGGACACCGTGGGCCAGAAAGCTTGTGCAGTTACCTTAGAAAAATAGAGACTGCATATCAGAAAAATATTCTTCTGGAGTTTTCTTCAGAGAAAGTGCCCCAGCTCTCCAGCCCAAGCTCTCGTGTAGGAGGCTTTTGTCTGTGCAGTGAGTGGTGCCAAAATACCTGCCTCCAGAAATGCCACCTCTGGAAAGGAGCCTCCTAAAAAAAGCCAATTTGCAACTGAAAGTCATGAGCCCTCCTTGCTCTAGGCTTAAAAGTACCACAAGCAGAGCATTTAACATAAGTTTGCCCATCCCTAAAAGACCAAACACAGAGAGGTTGTAGAGAGATTGAGTTTCTTTTTGCGGGGGAAAAAAAACATAAGAAAAGACAATCTTTGAAGATGCTGGAGCAAAAGCACTTTAAAAATCTCATAGTCACCAAGTTCCTCATTCAAAAAAGCAGCAAAGAGAAACCAAAATGACAACGGGCAAACCATGTATGGTCGGTCCCATGTGCTGGCCACAGAGGAAGATTGTAACAATACTTTTATTGGTATTACAGAAACAGTAAAAAACAAACAAAACAATAAATAATTGTGTTTTATTGAGTTCATCAAGTGTTAAGTTTGGTGGACTGACAGACTATTCAAAATTCAAATAGCTTTACTCTTCTATTCACTCCACTTAAATAGGAATAGGTAATATTTGCTTGGACAGAAATTAAATACATGTCAAAGTAAAATATCAGTATTTATAATTTAGCTTCTATCCCTTAATATTGCTTTTCTACCTACAAAAACTGATTTGCTCTACCTTGAAGAACATTCTCTCTCCTTTTCCCATTCTCTTGACACTATTCTTTACAAAAGACTATGGGTGTAGGTAGGTCTTTCCAGGTCTTTAAGCAATTTCCCACACCCCCTCCACCCCGAGAATTTTACAACTGTAAGAAATCCATTATGCGATCCATAGGTGAATCACTATCAATTTCTCTCTACTTTTATTATTATCAGTGTTAGGAGAGAACTTTGGAGCTTTGGTCTCAGACCAGAATCTGACTGCTCTAAGCACTGCAAAAACGCAAAAAGAAAAAGCCTTTGGAAGCTCTCAGAGCTACCTCCTGAACACACATGAGCATAAAGAGAAAGGAGAAAAATGGGTAAAAAAGCCCACAGACCTTTGCAGTGTAGAATTCAGAAACTTTCCAAGGATCTTCTTCACTTCAGTGGATTTCAGCAAGTGTTTATTTCCACACAAAATATTCCTATTAGCACAGTGAAATTTCTCAGGTTTGTAGGCAGTTAACTACACCATAGTCCTAAAAACTGTTGCTTTAAGGTAGAGTGAAGCATTTCCCGTCAAATGTGGGACCTCATAAATAAAACATTAGGTCTGATTTTTAATTTTTTTTTAAATAAGTGACAAACAATAGAGCTATTGTCCACTAAGTACCATTCTTACACCAAGAGCTTTTCATAATGGCAGCAGCATCTTAAAAGTGCTTTGATCTACAAAGGATCAAATATCTTTGTTTCGTATTAACATAGCTCTTTTTCCCAATAGAGCACAGAGCATTTCTGATAATGGCACTCTTATTACAATAATTAGAAAAAGATTGTTCAGCTCTATTTCCCCCTTAGAGCTCCCTGGCAAATTTCTCCTTTCGTGTCATTCAAATTTTCTACCCCAAATACCTCTGTCATAAGGAAAAAATTTTAGAGTTTCACATTTTATGGCTCAGAAGTTTAGGCTGCCAATGTGATGTTAACCAGCCATTAAAAGATTCAGAAGAAGGACCCAGAATAAAAAGTAAGCCATCACCTTTTAAAAATAATGTATTTTTTAAACGTGAGTGAGATTTTCAATAAATGTCATAGATCATTTAATAAGGTGGCAGAAATGTGCCCTGGCTTTATTTGCCAGGGAGACATGAGAAAACACTCCAGGAAAAGCTTGCCCCAAGGGATTTGAGGGTGTAATATGACCAGAAGCAGAATTCGCAAGACAGATGACAGACAGAGGAAGACACTTGCTAAGAGAGTATTCCCAGACATCCTATTGGAAGCTTAGATTTCTTACTTTGTCTTGCCCTGCAATACTCAGCTTTTTGCCTCTTCCATCAGGGATGTAGCTCTGAGGTCGCAGGCAGTCAGGGCCGGATGGAGAAATTCAGCCCTTTTTTGCCAGGCACTTAGTGCCACCCTGTGCCCAAGTGTGCCTCCCTGCCACTGGAAAACACTCATTTTGCCTTTCAGTTCCTGATTCAGTGAGTCCTCCCTTTTCTGAAAGGGTAAGAGGGACAGTTTGAGAAAACTCCCCGTGCAAATTTGAGGAATTCTGGGAGAAGGCACGTTCCCAGCCTCTCCTGCCCTGGTGGTGGTGGAGATGGACAAAAGGCTGGCAACGGGAGCCCTTTGGCTTCAATGGTTTTCCAATCTGAAACAGAGCAACATCAAGTCACAGCAAAACCTTTTACATGCAGAAGGGAAACAATCAAAGAATAGATCAACTGATAAACTGATCAAAGGACTCCAGCATTATAAAGAGAAAAGGATCTCATCAGCATCACGAGGAAAATTACATCAGGAAAGTCAAAGGCACAGAAAACAGACCCCAACCAAGCAGATCTGGGAAAGCAGTGGCTAAGAAATCATGCGCAGAGGACTCCCATGTCCATACAGAAGAATGGTCAGGATATCAAGGAACTAAGTGTATTGACACAGTTATTCATATCTACATGTTTATTAAAGGCACATATTCCTGTTTTCTTCAGCTGTCTTAAAAGGTAAGCTTTAAATCCAGAGAATTTAGAAGGCTGAAGATAGGAAAGGGATGTCCTGAATCCATTGATGTGCTAGTTCACTATTCCAAAATGATACATCAGGTGGGACATTAGAAAGTGTGTTGGAGAAGCCAAGGGCAATACTGCAGCTGACTTTAAGAGCCCATGTACACAACCTAAATACTGGCAACCCAGCAAGTGTACAGGTGGGTAAATTACAGTAAGGATGTATGACCAGAGACTTATTCACTCCTCAAAAGCAGAAATGTCCTGGAAAGTACCTCAATCTGCACACATTTGACTGCTCAGTCAAACTGGAACCTTATTGCCATCACCACCACCACGGTTTCAATAGGCTTTACAGAAAAATAATCATTTTATTAGGAAAGCATCCCCTCTTTCACCCTGTATAACTGTTAATATACTTGTTCTTTTAACTCTACAGTCCTGGGAAGGTTGACATGTCGTGCTAGCTCAGAGGAAAGGGGATGTGAGCTGCACTGGAGAGTCTCAGCTGAAAGAGCACTTGAGCACTGCCAGTGACCCAGCTGCTGCCTCCAGGAAAAGGCATCAGGATCCCATCTTCAGCACTTTGGGCATTCAGGACTTCCAGGATCCCAGTTCCATCCAGCAAAAAGCCAGGAGGCTTCAGTCAGTGTGCTTGGTTCTGTGAGCTCCTCTGGCTCCAGAGTCCCACCACACAACCTGCCACCTGCCTCTAGACAGAGTGGCTGCTTCTGTACTGTGAGTTAAACTGTCTGGGGATATTGTCTGCCCTCAAAGCATTATCCAGGCCTACACACACTCACTCCAGTCCCTCTTTCCCCCAAAATAGAATGGTCTTGTCCATAAACAATCTCAGGAACAGTGTCCGATCTACACATTAATTCACCAAACAAAACTGGGACAGATGCTGCACGGCCCAAAACCACGTCAGGGAGCCTGCTAACAGCAGATCAAACTATTAACCTTGTCTTAAGTCTGCATCTTGCCCAATTCCATTACTATAACTGATGTGTCTGGAGTTTCTGGCACAAATCCAATGGTTCAGAGGGCTAGATCCAGGGTGTAGGCTTAGTATTCTATCAGTGTGTCCAGCAGAACTGGATGAAGGATATCCAAGGCAACTAGGTGTATTTTTTGACTTGACTTAGAGACTTTCCAGCCCACCCCTTTATCCAGTTGCCTGCAATCTAGGAAACACAAAACCCAGGTTGGATAAGGCCCAGTAGACAGCCTCATCAGTAGGTGCTTTGTGACTGGATCAAGGCTTCTTGACTCTATGGAAGTTTCTATGGATGATTCTCTAAGCAGCCATCTCTACATATTACAACTTAGGACTTCCATTACATCAAAAATCAGTGTTCAATACACAGAGTGAGCTCAGATCCTGGCATTGTACCTGCATGTTCTGTGCCCCTCTAAGTGCTAGCTGAGAAGGCCAGGCTGAAGCAGTTTTCATTGCTCCATTTCCACAAAAGCTTTTCATCACTTGAAGCCTATGGAGTGCCTAGTAGAATTGGGCAGAAAAAAAGGCAGAAAGACACACAAAAAATAATAATCAAGCATAACCTTTGATCTCAGTTCATCTGATAAAGTGCTGGCACAAGGCTTTCAAAAATAACTCAGTATAGAACTCTGGAAGGATTATGCTGAACAAGTGAAAAAAGCACTTTCATTTTAAAGCATAAATGCTTTATGTTCATTGGCACTTTACAGACCCTTACCCTCTCATGTGCAGATTTCAGACAAAAAACATTTACTTTTTGCCTCCAAGATAAATTCCACTTATCATTTTCCTGCCTCCCATCATGTACTTATAAATCCACTTACATTATATATGGTGTGGTATTTCTCTCTCCACAGTAATCTCCAGACAGTCCATCAGACTATGCTGAGGCTTTACAACCAGAAAACATGTGGAAGCAGGACTTCCTACTTACAGAGTCAAAACTACTGCACTGAGCTGGTGCACAAGCACCACATACCAGCCCTTGGCATTTCTCAGCTGAAGCAAACAGATGCACTCTAAAACCAAGTTCTTTGCAGTCTGAATAAGATTGTTATCCATAATTCAGTCTTTGGCTTTACCCAAGTCTCCTGCACTTGGCTTCTGACAACAAAGCACTGTAGGATGCACCTGTTACAGGATTTGGTCTTGCTATACACCATCTCCTGCATCCATCATTAAACCCTCAGCACAGATTGTATGGCTGTCTTTAGGCATAGCCCCATATATCTTTAAACTTTTGTGATTATAATCTTTTTCATCATGGAGTTTGTCCTCTGAGTAGAGAGATTTTTAGTTGACCCTCTCACAATCACTTTAGAAATGATGGTATCACACTTATAATTGCCCTGTTTGGAGCCACTGCCCTTTTGGAAGTGTGCTTCAGTCTTCTTGGTCTATGTAAGATGATGTAAAGAATGTACTGGCACTCTTTCCTGCTATCCAAACAAGAGTTTTCAGACAAAGTTTGACTTTTCTTGACTGTGCAGAGGTTTGAACAGAGCAGCTTGTGGTGTTAATCTTCCTATTGACATCTATCTAGTCTATCCTGGCAGAGAAAGGTGCCTTAAGCTCTCTTCTAGAAGAGAAACAAAGTTCACAGAATGTTTCTAAGTCCTGGTTTTGGCTGGGGTAGAGTTAATTTTCTTCTTAGTAGCTGGTATGGTGGTGTGTTTTAGATGTAGTATGAGAATGATATTGGTAACACACTGGTGTTTTGGTTGTTGCCAGGTAATGCTTACACAAAGTCAAGGACTTCTCAGCTTCTCCTGGTCAGCTGGGACAGCTGACCCAAACTGGCCAAATGGATATTCCAGACTATAGTGTCGTGCTGAACAATAAAACTGCAACTAGTTGGGATGGGGGGATCCTTGTTCAGGGATGGGCTGGGCATCAGTCAGTGGGTGATGAGCAACTGCACTGTACATCACTTGGGAGTTTGGGTGGGGGGCTTGGGGGGGGGGAGTGGGTTATTTCTCGTTTTCTCCCTTTTCATTATAACTATGTCACAGTTATTGTTAGCATACTATATTTTATTTCAATTATTAAAGTTAATTTGTTCTTAAGCTGTTCTTACACCAGCCCATGGGTTTTATCTTCTTCGTGATTCTCCTGCCCTTCACACCAGGGAGGGAGGGGGCATGACGGAGCAGTTGTGTGGTACTGAGTTGCTGGCTGGTGTTAAACCACAACAGTCCTTTTTTTTTTGGCACCCGACATGGGGCAATGAAGGGTTGAGATAACAACAAATATGATTAGAACATGTTAGAACAAACCTGTTATAAACATTCATTATTAATAGTCATGATCACAATGTTGATTTACTTGCTTAAGCTGTTGTGCTTGTTATCTGAGTTGCATCATGTTGTACTTTAATGCTGGCGTATGATATGACAGAATTGCTGGTTATGAAACTAATCTGTTACTTGTACTCAGCACTGCTGTCATCTTCATACTGTGTGAGCCATCTATTGGAAACTATGTATAATGGTATCTTTTACCTTTTCTCCTTGGAAGACACAACCCATGGCAGAGACACCTTCATGTGTCTTCTTCTCCTCCTCCAGACTAATTACTACAGCTCTTGGAAATTTTAAATATCCTTGGGATGTTCAAACCAGCACGGTTTTACTGCTGTCTTCTGACTGTGTTCCAGGTCTTGTTGAACAACTATTTAAGAAATCCCCAGAGATCTGCCTGAGACTGGACAGCTCTGAGTGGATGGGTGTGTGGGATAATATGGACAAGTGGCTAGGACAGTGAGTACCTCCAGCATTTTGGAACTTCCCTGAACAAGTGCAGGATCCAGAAAAATGAGGAAAATATTTGGAAAATTGAGCCATCAGCCTGGCAATTCCAGAGTGGCACAAATCACGGCAATGTGCTATGTCCTGCCCCAGGCCTACTGAGCCCTGTTCAACGCTATTCAGGATCCTCAAGGGAAAAGAATCTCCCTGGATTTGATGACAAAGTGACAGGCACTGCAGCTACCCCAGCGCTGGCCCCAGGCTCTGAACCAGAGCACCAACCCCTGCTGGTATCAGTCACCCCTTTTCACCAAAAGAAATGGACACCAGAGAAGTTGTTTAGTAAGGGAGAACAAAGTAGGGCCATCACAAGAACAGGAGCAAGAGGCAGAATGGGTGAGTGTGTGATCACCTGACTGCCCCAATACTGAGTAACAGGACTAGTAGCGTGGAATTAGAGGAGAGGGAAACCAAGTTGGGATCATCTTCCAAACTCTGGAACACCTGCAATACATTGATGATGTCAGCCTGTGGAGCACTAAGCAGCAGAATCTTTTGAGAAAGGAAGGAAAATACCTAAAAGGATTGTATAACTTTTCTTATCTCATCCCATGGATTTTACCTTCTTTCCCACTTTTCTCCCCAGCCCAATGGGAAAGGGAGCAGTATTAGCAAGTGGCTGTGTGGTACTTGATTGCTGACTGGGGTTAAACCATAACACAGAGGGAGAAGAAAGCCTCAGAGAGGCAAGGTGAGAGCTGATGTGATTACAGTAAGTAGGTGCTGAAAAAATATGGACTATTTCCACATCACATAAAATCGCAACTAAAACTCCCTCACGGAAGCTAGTAGAAGCAGTTCTGTCTTCCTATTCATGCTGTATTAACTCTGGTCAATACAAGCAAAAACATCACTGCCCTCAAGACTCATTCTTAAAAGTTCCCCAAAACCTTTCTGCAGCCCCAGAGTTTTCTCAAACTGACCAGAAAACCTAACTCCAAGGGTGATAAATGAGAGTCAGACTGACAGCTGTCATGAAAATAAAGAGAGAAATCAATGAGGATTATCTCAAAGAGCAGCTCCTCACAGATCCCCTGTGTCATCACATGTGGCAACAGTGAGAAATTAAAAATCATTACCTTTTCCAAAGACATAAGTTTTTCCCAGCTCAGACTCTTTGAAGCAAGTCACTTACAGAACAACATCACTGTGTTTTCTGGGCTATTATCTGCTAGATCAGGCCCTCCTGACTGCACTGAAAGGCTTCTTCCCATTTAATCTTTGTCAACATTTAACTGAGCCATGATACGGTCACTGCTGCCAGTACCACAGGTGCAGCAGTGCAAACTTTATGGTGGCATTTTATGTTCCCATTAACAGAGAACAAACAGACACACTGATAGTTCATTGCTAACAGCTTTACAAGGTTTAAGTTTCAGTTACGGGCCATACTCTGCTTTATTATCTCCTGCTCTGGTAGACAATAACAAATAGTTGCATGCAATAAAAAAGAAAAGTAGCAGTTAACGTTTATATCCACTTTTAAGCCAAATTTTGATCTTGGGCTTCTTGCAAACACAAGCCACCTTAAAGATAAGGGTAAGCTGGCACTTCTGCTTTGTTCTGGAAACAAACCTTTTCTGCTCTCACCTCCTATCTGACTGCTCCCTAAAATCAATGGTAGGATGCTTCCCAGTCTAAGGTGAATGGGAGGTCATGTAAGGACACAGTCTAGATTCCCCAGGTAAGATGCAGCTCACTGCCCTGTAATTCGAATGACATTTAATGGGATGTCAACTGAAATTACCTGTGAGGAGGAATGGGCTTAGTCAAGGTCCGGCCAGCATAAGGAGAGATTCAGGTTCCCCAGGGAAGGAGTGGAGTCACCATCCCTGTAAGTGTTCAAAAAAATGTGTGGACTTGGCACTTCATGGTAACAGTTTAGTGGGCATGCTGGTATGAGGACAAGAGCATGTCCTCATACTATTGTATCATGACAAAGGTTCAACTTCATGATCTTGCAGGTCTTTTCCAACCTTAATGAGTCAATGTGAGCACTCTGGAACCTCAGGGACACAAACTCATCTCACAGAACTTTTATAGTAAAATCCAGGAGAAAAGGCAGCTAAGGAGAAACACCCTTTCATTATCAGCACAATCTTGACCTTGGTGTATTGTGAAATTGGATCCAAGCATCCAGTTGGACATGGTATACATGCAGGAACAGCACCTCAGACCAGTGAATGTACGGTGCTCTTCCAGGAAGCTGCAGGATGTGGAAGTTTTCACAGCCCCTTTTTACTCAGCTCCTCTGAAGATGAATTTCTAATGTTTGGTGGGCTATTGACACATGGAGAAGTTAGCTACTCCTTCGAGTAATAACTGAGTTTAGCACCTGCAGTACAGGTGCACAAGGAATACGCCTGAAAGATTTTGAAAGCAAGCCTGTTCTACACCTTTCCCTCTCAGAGATGAGGTAAGGTCTTAAACACCTGCTGTACTGGATTAACACACCTCCTTAATCTTCTCAATTTAAACCATCCATTTATTGTTTCTGACAATCATCTTAACAAAAACTAACAAAAATTTTCTTAAAAACCACCCTAAAATACAACTTTTATCCAGAATTAATAAAGCCAGGGAGGAAGTCTCTACCACTAACTGCAAGCAATGCACTGACTATATAAAACAAAAGGTGCAGTGGGGGAACACCTCAATAAAAGCATTAAAGACACTATGAAGTCCTTCAGCTCTTCAGCTCTTGGATATACTATGGTAAGAAGTATTTACAAAGTCAGAGAAATGCAAAAAAATCACACACTCATAGCTCTGCCTTGGCCAGAGATGGTCAGAAAGGACCAGCACTGCTGGCCTGGCCCAGTGCTTTCTGCCCTTGACTAAAGGAGCATGGAGACAACTAGGGTGGAAGGCGAGGGTGGTAAGACAAAGGTGGTGAAAGCACACAGGTTTTAGGTACACCAGGAACATGACAGCACCACAAAATCACTGAAGCTGGAAACCACCTGCTCCAACTCCCCGCTCAAGCAAGGACATCTAGAGCCAGTTGTCCAGAAACACATCCAGGCAGCATTTTCATGTCTCCACTACCTCTCTGGCCACCTGTGCCAGTGCTCAGTCACTTTCACAGTATGAAAGTGTCTCCTGACATTCACCCAAATCCTCCTACATTTCAGTTTATGCCCATGGGTTCTAGCCCTGCCCCTGGGCATCACTAAGAGCTTGGCTTTTTACATCCTCCTTTTGTACACATGGATAAGCTCTTCCCCTAAGATTTCTTCAGGGTGAGTCAGTCCAGCTCCTACAGCCTTTCCATACATAGGGAATGCTCATCCCTTATTCACCTTTGTGGCCACTCAGTGGGCTCTCTTCAGTAACTCCCTACCTCTTTTGAACTGGGAAGCCTGACTAGGGTGCATGGCTGCAGGAGCAGCTTCTTCAGTGCTGATGAGAAGGATTATCTCCCTGGACCTGCTGCAGGTGTTTTTCCTAATGGAGTACAGGAGAGGGGCAATGGCCCTTGCCACAGCAGAATGTAAGAGCAGCAGCTGTCCCCTGTACACTAGTGAGCACTAATATAACCAACACTGGATGTAGACCTACGTGAAGATAAACAAAACACCAATTTCCATTTATTCTTCCTAATAAATGCAGCTGAATGTTTTGCTTGTAGTGATGTGTCTTTGCAAGAGCCAGGAAATGAAAAACACTAGTGGGAGAAGTTTGGTGCAGTGTTATTAAAGACCTAGACTTTATTTCCAGAAAGACTTAAACTAAAGACCAAATAATCAAATCACCCTTCATAAAGTAGCTGTTCTGAGCACAGAACAAGTAACATCTTAAGTTCATGGTATAAATTACTGTGCACTCCCCTTATTTTTCATCTTAAGCAACTAGTAGTTTGCTTGATTGAGTGGAATTACCCTTTATTCCCAGTTCTTTACCACTATTACCTGTAATCAAACATTGCTTGTAGAACAGAAGTCCTTAGGAAAGATCACTAATTTTAAGATTAGTATGTAGATTAAACCAATGCCCTTGGTAAATTTAATTCTTCCTAGTGAATAATTAATGAAGTTTCGCAAAGGATAGCTAGAAATCACCTTGTTTCTGGAATAGAAAGCTCACTTAGCAGAGTACCAGAGCCTAGAGAGGATTCCATGCTAAGTGCAGACCTGTGGAAGCACTAATTCCTTCCTGGAGCTTCTACATTACCCAGCAGTGGATTTTTCTTCTTTCTTGGTAAAATAAAAAAAATTGTGCTGCTCTGAAGACCACACAGCTTTTTCATACTTTATCATTTCAATTTCTAACTTAACAATTCCTATTATGATTAGCCACTTTTATATACTGTCAAGCAAGATTAGGTCAAAAGGCCCCATGCATAAACCATGAGTATTTTAATTGAAAAAATATGAATTAAGGCCAATAAAAATCAGTACATTGTGGACTTTTGGTTTCCCCTGCCCTATCTCCAAGTATGTTCAGAAGCTATTAAGGCAGACTATACATGATTAATCCTTGACGAAAACGTAAAGCTCAATGTCTTCTTTATAAAGGTCTTTTGCTACAAAGTCACTGTACCACAAGGCAAGAAAGGGCTATTACTTTGTGATCTAAGTACAAGATGAGACTAAGGTAAGAAGCACTGTAACCCTTGACAGCTTTTCCACTTTTAAAAGTGAAATAGGTAAAATGGCATCCCACTAAAATAAACACTGCTGCAGAAAAATATCAACTGTTTATCTGAAAAGTTTTAAAGACAAACTGTGAAAAAATACTTGGCCAATACATGTAAGCCTGCATTCATCAAACTTAAGGGCGTTTTTAACAGAAAAAATTAAGTGCTACCCTTTTATGGGTCTGTGCCATACTACGTAAGTGTGAACAATAATCAGGATACCATCCTACTCCAGTAAAGAACAGGTCTGAGTCAGTTTTACAACACTGGTTGTGTAGTCTGCAGGAAAACTTGGCCATTCAAGTGAGTACTTGAAGTTTTATATTTAAGTATAACTGATACAATTAAGTATGAGTTGTTTAAAAGGACTTAAGGTGCAGGAACACTCCCCATTCCCCAGGATAAAAATCAGTGTTTCCCACTAAAGCTCCTTTGAGAGCTGCTTCATGTTTAGCTTCAGATAAAGTAGGGGGTTTGAAAGTTACTGGGAACTATATGTCACAAACTACCTTGCTTCACTCTCTACCATGAAGACCACTCATTTACTGGCATCTTAATGAAACACCTATGCAACAGGTACTACAGCCACCTTTTGATATCATGTGGCACATATTTCACCTCTCTCTACAATGTACATGTAGCAACTTTGGAAAGTGGGCCTCCTTTCATTATGGGCAAAAAGGACAATATAAAATGCATTTTCCATTACTGAAGTGGTATTATGGATAGGAATAGTTATTATGGGACAAACAACTGTGTACCTGAGGCAAGGGGGTGAAAAAAAACCCCAAGGAGAGATTTATTCCATATCCACAACAGGCAGCTCAACCACTTATCTCTTTATCAAAATAACAGAAGACAACAGATTTTTTTTGAAAGGTCAGCTTGTATTGAAAATATCTCTGGAGAAACACCTGTAATAGTGCAAAGTAGTACCAAAACAAAACAGATGAATATTATCTTTCTTTAAACTGTTAAACTTTATTATAAATTAAAATTTCTTTACAAAAAATTGCACATAATTGACCACTCTTAGGTTCTGATGCACTGGCATTTGCAAAAGTTTCTTTAATCTTCAAGTTTAATAGTCTCTGCCATGAGTCCAATGCAGAAAAGGGCAGTAAGCAACCCTCTTAGAGCCTTCAAGTGCAAGAAGCATACTTGTGGCCACGGCAGTTACACTTTCCTTAAGAGCGGCTGCTTTTGTTTTAAATCCTGTAATGAAAAGGTCTCGAAAAAGGTTTAAAAAAGGAAAAACCCAAAATGGACTAGTTGCTTTTTACTGTAAACACAGCCCAGTAAATTAATCCCAAACACAGATCTCTCAGGCATCAGCGAGAGTGTCAAGTGAATCAGGAACAGCAAAACAAAAACAGTAAATAAAAAGAAAACATAAAAAAATAAAGTCTGTCATTTTGATTAACTATACTTACGTAGATGACGTTATGAGAATCTGGCAGGGCCCAGAAGCAAGGCCAGACAGGGAGTTCATGTTTCCAGAAGAAGGTCACGTTAATTGTTTCCAGGTTCAAGGAAAGCAGACTGGAGACTTGATATGCTCAGCAATACTCATCTGCCTTACATAGATCTTAGGGCATGGATCAGCCTGAAGAACCATTCAACTGATTTTGGCATTTTATAGGACTTAGGGCTGACCATACCCAGCGTTCAGTGATTCTTGTTTTCTGTTCTGTAAGTGTTTAAATTTAAAAGCTCATCTAGGCTGACTCCAACCTCTTGGCACTTGGAAACTAGTTTTCTCAGGTTATCAGTTTTACCTCCTCCTGATGCTTCAAACAAGAGTTGCTGAAAGAGATGGGGAAGCAGATATAAGATTTAGCCAGAGCCTGAGCATCACCACATCTATGGATATGGGATATGCAGAGAATTTATATGAAACCTCAAACTGAATCATAAGGAGAAAACATTACATCTTTCCACAGTGTTGCACATAGAGGTAACTTCTGAAGGGCTCTCTGATATAAATGATGGACCTGTAAAATAAAGGCAAGTATTAAAAGTCAGCACAACTTCACGCACTCGAAATATCTGAAGCATAAAAATGTCTTGCAATAATTTTAAAAATAGTTTTAAAGTCAAGCATTGAATTGGTACTAAAAGCAAAGGCAAGTGTACGTCTGACCTTAATTCTGACCCTTGTATGAACATGAATAGTTACATGAGGACATGCTATTTTTCTTCACAAGATTCTTGCCTCATTCATTGCACAGGATGGAACACATTCAGGGAATGAAGCAGCTTACTGAGTATTTCTTTCACCACTCAATATGTAGTCTCAAGTCTTGTTTATTGCATATCATCACAATCCTGCAATGAAAATAACTGTTTCATGGGCTTTTTTTCCTTCAGCATCTATCTACCTATGCTTTAACAATCAGTATGAGTCTTTGCAACTCTCAAAAATAATGGTTTTACCATTTTATGGTACAAAATAGAGGACTATTACTTTACTAATTTAATACTAGTGCTTAATCAGGTGTCTTTCAACTACTGGTATCTAAAGTCCCAACTTCAAACAGAGTCACTAGGGGAGGTATTTGTTGGCATTTTAAATACTTGTACCCATTTTCATATTCTTTTAACAAACCTTTACATGACCTCTGAAGGAAATAAATGACGGGTTCTCCAGGAACAGGAAATCCAGAATCTGAATCACAATTCAATTTTAAACCAATATCCTACTTGTTTACTAGAAAATCCAGTTATCTGGAACAATCACTGATTTGTGTAAACAGTTTTAAGTGCTCACTACTTCCCAAACCAAGACCCCCACAAAAACCCAACTGCACTGTGTGTGCCTGCTTAAGTGATTCTACCACATACCGTGTAATTAGTGAGGTGGTTGCAGAAGAAAACCGCAGGATTTCTTCTGGGTGTAATCCAGCTACAATGTTTCACATATGCCTTCATTTTATTTGGCTCATTTTCTCCAAGGGCCCTCTTTCATATGCATTTGACATATATTTTTCTAACCAAACAAACCAGCCACCAGCCTTACTACAGGCAGTGTCTTAAGATGTAGTCCATCTAATACAATGACTGAAGCAGGGATCTGTAACTAATTACAGATTACACCAAACCATCAACACAGAGACAGAATTAAGGTTGAACAGGCAACCTAGCCTTTGATATCTCCTGACTTGGAGCTATTTAATCTAACAAAACAAATAATTCTTCTTAGGGGATGTTCTTTTTAAACATTCTAGGAGACCATAAAAAAGAAAAGAAAACATTTTGTATGTGAGTCTAACAACAGCCATGCTCCCCTTTATGGATCAGTTAAAGCTTTAATATTGATTCAGAAGACCACTAACAACAACAGAAGGATGCTAAGAATAAGTCACTACAAGAATGACACAAAACCACATACAAGCACAGAAGTAGCTCAAATACCACAAGCAAGTGATGAGTCACAAATCCAGGGCTTTATGACAATCCCCACCCTCAAACACACAGCATCTTTCCACAGGCAGAAGAGTATTTTGAAGGTGACAGCAACAATACCAGGAAGATCAGTCTGTTTGAAAAGTGATTCAGTTGCTGTGCCCAAAACCCTCTTCTGTGTTTGTACATAGAGTGATATTTCCCTACCCTAAGTACTAATAAGTAAACCTATTTTTCTGGCAAAACAGGAACTGGCGTGTTTTGTGTGGTCACAAACTATGCAAACTCTTTCCATACATTAGTATGGCAGACCCACCCCTCCAACTACTTCCCAGAACCAAAGAATAGTTTGGGTTGGAAGGGACCTTACACATCATCTAGTTCACAAACCCCATCATGGACAGGGACATCTTCCATTAGACTAGACCAGGTTGCTCAAAACCCCACCCAGTCTGGCCTAGAAACCTCATCCGTAAAAGTGATCTACAACTTCTCTGGGCAACCTCCTCGTGTCTCACCACCTCACAGTTAAGTTGCTTTTCCTAATACCCAATCTAGACCTCCTCTCTGCCAGTTTGAAGCTATTCCTTCTTGTCCTAATATGACATGCCCTTGCAAAAAGTTCCTCTCCAGCTCTCTTGTCCACCTGTAAAGATAGTCATTAGCATCTTCCACCATGAGTCTTTCTTCCCTCTGCTAAAACTTAAAACACAACAATCTCCTCAGGTAAAAAAAAAAGAGGGAGAAGAATATAACCTTCCCAGTATGGGAAAGATACACAGAAAGACTATGCACCCATTATATAATCCATTCTACCCCAACTGACAAAAACATTTCTCATGCTTGAGGCAAATGTTTTGGTGTTCATAAACTGGAGTACTTCAACTAACTAGAAATCTTAGATTTACGAGATGACCACTGCTTTGGGCAAAACCAAGGTATGAGAAGTTTTACAGAATTTCATAATTACTCATTTTAATACACTGTGTTGACTTACTTCTCTTTGTCCCATTAGAAAGCATTCGGCAGCAATGGCTCTGAGGAAAAGAAATATATAAAAACATTTATTCTTGAATTACTTTAAATGCCATTAATGGCAGAATACTGACTGTGGAATGGAATTACTAATTCCTTGAGAAGAAATTAACTTCCAATGAGGTTAATCTATTGTGAAAAGATAAAAATAGCCATTTTTTAAAAACAACCTTACATGAGCAAGACATTTCAGTGGTTCCCCATTATGAACAAACACTGAAGAAAAAGATCAGTTCAGCATCACTGGATAATGGAGAATACTGCTATTGTGATATATAAAGGGGAGGGGTAGAGAGGGGGAGACAGAAGTCAATAGTTGAATTTAAAAAGGCAACTTGTAAATACATTATTCATATTTATCTACATAATATCCATTCACTTAAGTTTCCCCCAAGAGGGAAATTTCATTTCTCATTTTAAAGAAGTGACAGTATCTCTGTCTGCAGTAAGTTACTCTCTAAATAATAAGCTAATGAAAGAGAAGCTTCCAGTACAAGCCCAACTGGAAGGACATTTCAGATTTACCTTTGTGAAGTAAACCTTACAAACAAAAGCAATATCTATGAAAACAGATGTATGACTGTTGCATTACATTTTCCAGATGGCCAGGCAAGTTGGGATATTATATGTAAACATCTTGGCTTGTAGTTTCAGAATCTGAACATTGCTCTCCTCCCAGTATCGCAGAAGCAGTCTGTAAAAGGCATTCATGAGAAAGGAACACTGCTCTAATCACTTGGAACAGAAAAGCTATCCAAAGATACAAACACTTTACACAAAATATACCTAATCTGAGTCAGGAGTTATAAGCAGGAAAAAGCCCAAGCCACCATATACAATATTGACTGATCATGCTCTCAGAACAAAACAAAGTTAAGATCCACTTTCAGAGAATAACTAAGAAGCGTGAAATCAGAGAGAAAGTATGATCTTGGCATATTACAAGATTACAAGTGGATTACACATCCACTTTTAGCATGCACAAGGTAACTGCACATTTGAAAGGAGACAAATTAGTTTTATAGTCATGTGACCAGAGATGCTATTCAGTCAGTTCTGCTCACCCATTTCATGCAGTATCAACATTGTCTAAAGGAGATGCAAGTTCCATCTAGACAGAATCGCAACTTGGTTTAAAATGAAACCATTCAACTTCATGTGCCTAATGCAGGTATGTCACACTCTCCCCTTGCTCACAAACACACACACTCACTTCAAGCCTTGCTTTGAGTTCTTTGGGGTCACTGCTGATGATGAATAGTGTTTTGGGACTTTTCAATTTTACTCAAATGTTCATGCGTTCAGTGCACCTGAACACAGTAAAACATGGACTCTAATCCTGGAAGAGCACGTTTTGAAATACTGTCCAAGTAAGAGTCAGTGCAATGCTTACATTAACTGGTTGTTTCCCATCACATTTTCTTTAAATCATGATTTATCATTGCTAAATAAATGTCAAGTTAAGCTTTAACTTAACTATTGTTATAGACAATAAATGGTGTATCCATTTTTATTTGCTCTAGAACTATACTTGTAATAAGTCATCAAGTAACAACAAGATTTTAATATATATCTAATGTTTCTCTACCCACTTGAAATTTTGACCACTTGCAGTCATCATGTACAATGCAGAGCTAATTCCTGAGTAATTATAACCTCTCTGTAGATAGAACAGAACATTGTCAAAACTAAGACTGAGATGACGTCAGAAGGCACAGTATGCCTCAAGCAACATGCAATAATAGAGGAACAGTTTTACTTCTGTAGTAGAAAGCAAATCATGCATGACTTGCACAAAAAACAATAGTTATGGTAACTGCCTGCCTTGATTAAAAGTATTTTTACATACCTCAGTGCAAGTCCAGGATTAGTAGGCATGGTAGAACAAAACCGTTCCAAGGTTTTGGAATGCTGAGATTTTGGAATGCAGCTCAAATAAAAAAGAATTACCTGTAGAATTTGAATTATAAACATTAATCCACTTTATAGCTCTAATTTTGCTAGAATAATGGTATGACAAACTATGAACACTGTAACTAAAACGAGTTGCTGCCTTCAAACCTTATCCCTCAAAGGTACAGAAATCAATTTGTATAATACAAAGCTAGTGTCAAATTGCTAGCACCACATGTTTTAGTCCTTCTAGCCTACATTTAGTGTATAAAGATAAATGCACTTGCTAGCAAAATGGGATCCAGGATCTCTGTAAACTTTATTCTGTCTGTTACAAGTGCTCAACTTTTTCCTCCTACTTTATAATGGTTGAGAAACAGAAGGAATTTCTATGATCAAAACTGTTTTCATCTGCCAGTGGTACAGCTCTGCAGACCCCTCTTGCTTAACCTTATCCTCCCTCCCTTACACATTTTCTCTTTTCTCTAGAAAAAAATAATTTGTCATTAACATGCCATAAAGTTTCACTTTGCACTACATGAACTTTATCTGAAAAGGTCACTGCTAGATACTCTTCTGCTCACAACACTACTACACTCAGACACTTGTTTCTTTTTCTAGCTCTGAGTGCTCATAAAGTGATGCTGTACTTAAACAAATAGATTAGAGGTACCTGCTAACAGGTCATTAGCCTCTTTGTTTAGCTAAAACTGTCCACAGACACATTTTTACCTTATTATGAAACTCATAATTGGTCCAATAATCAGCAGTACTAAATGGAATTGGGTATCTTGTGGGGACTGTCACCAGACATCTGTTCACTAGATCAGTAAAAAGCTTGAATTCTTGAACTTTGTTGGTGGATTCAACAACTTTGCTATTGAGAAAAACAAGGTAACTGGAAGAAAAAAAAAAAGAAAAGAAAAAAGATGGTTCTGGTAGCCTTCACTTAATAGTTGAGATTAATTAATATTCTTCCCTTAAGAACTTACTCCAACCAAATGTTCTGAACAGTTTCCTGCTGCATCACTGCCCCCAGAGCTGCTTCATAAGCATCCAGTGCTTCACCAACACTTGCATGAAGAGACTGGCACAAACTGTTAATATAAAAAGACAAAAACTGTTGTATGTCATAAACAATATGTGTAATTACATATTAAGAGTAAGATATCATCAAGAATTTCCCATTCTCAGATGCAACAAAATACCATTGCTTTCAGTTTAACCATATCACAGACTAATTCATCAGACAATTTATTAAAATGGGTAAGTCTCAAAAACAACTAACAATAAAGCAACCATGAAGTTTAAAATGCAACCCTTAAAAACAAATTAAATCTACAAACTGTCTTCTACTCTTGTAAAGTACTCCTTACTAATCCTTCCAATAGGAATGTTCTAACTGCTACAGAATGGAGACAAGTCTTGAGTTTCCTTTTGGAAAGCTCCTAATGATAAATTTCGAAGTCTGATTAAAGCCTCTTGGGAAATAGTATCAGTCTCTGTCAACAAAGTTAGTATTCTGAAACAAATATTATCAAGATCTGGGGTAGAAAGACACTGCTTGTGTCAGAGGAAAAAAAAAGTGACAATAAAGGACAAAAAAAAAACCCCTTAATTTTGTTTAACAGCTTCTCAAAGAAACATACAGCTAGACCAACATACAAGATCTCATCAAAGACAAGAGCAGACACATTCTTAGATCAAGACATAGCAAAAAAATCCATATTTCAAGGTGTAAAGTAACAATGAAAAAAAGATAAGATTTCCA
>VXAC01001162.1:2164221-2231723 GCA_013399225.1 Rhipidura dahli
TGGAATCTAGCAACCTCATAAAGAAGGAGAATACAGAAATACAAAATGTAAGATAGGGCTGACCTTGCTACCTTGCTGCAGAACCCTCCAGCTGAAGTCACATAATCAGTGCCTGATTCTCCTCCTGCTTTCCACAGGAATTATAAACTAAATCACCAATTTACTACTCTAAAATAGTGTATATACATTTGTGTGCACACACAACAGGATCTTTCTAAGTAAAGCACTGTTACAAGACCTTTAAGACTTTGCTGATTTCAATCTATTTTCAGTTGGTAAAAGTGAACTTTTACATCTTTTGTCCTCCATACCTGAAGAAAAGAAATACAGATACACATGCCCAGGTATCTAGACACTTACTGTAGCAAAACTCAAACAGAGAAACACTCTATTAGCTCTGAAATTAATTTAGGCACTTATTTCAAGAACACTTATTTTCCCTCTTAAAATCAGGTGCTAAAATACAGGAGAATCTGAGTTTAAGTCTGGGTACCTTATGACTAAATAGTGATCTCAAGTGTCTTAGTAACAATACTTCTACTGTGTAAGTGCCAAAGCCAAAACTGAGCTTCTCAAGAGGTATTTTGATTAAAAAAATTTAAGTTGGTATTAATAGACAATGTAAGAAAAACCCCATAAAGGTAATCTTTGTATACAGTTTAGATTAAATTTTCTTGAAAACCACAACTTTTACATGTAAGTTGTCCACCAATTAAAAAACAATAAGCAACAGCATTGAAGAAGTTCTGAGGAGTCTTCACTCAGTATATGAAGCAATACCATCTTTGCCTTTTACTTATCTGAAAAGCCAAATAGCTACTTGTGTCGACTGACAAACCCAGACCACAAAGTGGTAAACTTCCTAAACAACCTAAGCAAGCACCTCAGTAACCACAGTTAACTAACTAGTATAAGTTTCAGATGGCTAATACTGTGGGGTGTCTGGCAATCCTGTATAATGCTGCTATCAGAAGGAATTATGGGAAAAAAAAGGTTGTGTATACATGTAAAAGATATGTTCCTTTACAATCTCTTGCAGAGGAACAGGTCATCTTCCTGCATTACTTTGCTGAGGAGCTTCTCCATGAACAGCTGAAACAATGAGTCAAGAAGCTGGGGAGATCAGGACTAAACAGAATGGAAAGTTTTGTAAAGTAGAACTATTGTAAAATAGAAGGAAGACAACTGAAAGCCACAAGAAAGAAGAACACTACTAGCAGCAGTAACCTAAATCACAAGTAAAACAAACAAAAAAACCATTTTGAGATGAACACACCTTTTACCATTCCTGTAGGTCAGAACTTCTGAAAGATTTCTCAAGTGGAAAATTTAAGCTGACATGCAACTCAGTTTCATAAAATTATCTCCATTGTGCAGCAGACCAGTAGGTTGGTTACCTATGGACTGGCCAAACATTTATTGAGAGAACCCAAAGAGATACACCCCTTAGGCAAGTAACAAATACTCTGCTTTTGAAAATGCAATTTACTCAGACCCAACAGCTGTTTCTCAGAAATTCCTTAGAAAATCTCACCAGTAGATCTGCCACAGATATGGGATTTGCTGGTTAACAACATCATCTGTAAGCTGTTCTTTATAGAGAGGTGATGTAAATTCAATTGGCATTGGAAAATTCAAGAGATATCTACAAGAGAAAAACGGAGTAGTAAAAAAGAATATGCTTCTACATGGAAGAATCCTATGTAGATGTAGTGTTCAGTTACAAAATCCAGCTCACAAAAAATACTAAGAAACATGCACTTTTCCTAGATTTCAGTTTAACTCGTCCTGACAAAATCTGTACAGAAAGCATTACACAGAAATGTATAACTAATTAACACAGAAGGCATTTACTCTCTCATTATGTACAAAGTTAAATATTGCCTTTTATCACAGACTTTCCCCTTCCTTCATAAAATACATCAAGTACGTAAACAAACATAAGCAAGAATAAAATCTAACACCTAACTTAAGAGATAAAGACATTTTAAAAGCTCATCTGAATGAGGTCTAGCATGGAAGGTTTTTGCTTTCAAGACTTTCAGAAGCATCTATTTTGATCATAGGGAACTTGCAGATTCCAAAACTTCTGTCTTTCAGTTAGGTGCTAAAACTGAAGGGGAAAATCATCAGGCTATATATATAGGAAACCTGCATCTTTTCATCAATAGTAATATGATTAATAACATGTTGGATGTCTTGACTGAGGTCTCTTACAGGTGCCTAAACAGTATATTTCAGATATGCAATTTTAGGCTCCTAGCTTTAAGGGGAAAAAAATAAAACAAAACCAACTTTGGCATATACGATTGAATTTAATTGCCCAAATCCAGACATGTGACTTGCTTGCTGTTTTATTTTTAGCTGTTCATGGTTTTATAAATTACTGTCTGCAAAAACAAGTGTAAACCTTATACCAAACCATCATTCACTGAAGTTCTGGCAAAATATGCCATGCTGAAAAATAGAGTTTAGAAGTTCTAGACTATCATGTTATTCAAGAAAATGCCAATATTGCCAAAATTTAAATTAAAAATTATTCTAAACATACCTTAAGAGATCCATGGGACCATGCTGTTGGCATGTGTTCTCAAAGAAAGCTGCCACAAAATCTTGCAACAGCGGAAGAATACTGCTTGACCTTTCCTGTTTTGTTGTTTGGGGTTTTTTTAAAAAATAAAAAAATTAAAATCAAACATCAACCTGAATATGGTGAGAGTAATTTAAGCAAACTAAGTGGCATGCCTATCTCTGCAATGCTCCACTGTCTTCATTCTCTCAAGAATGAAGTTTAAATGGGGCAGTCAGCAGTAGGAAAAAGTTGAGAAAATATTACAGGGTGTAGTTTTACTTTCTGTTATTCTATCTTAAGATTAACACTGAATTAGAACAACCCAAACTACAAATTTATGATTTTATGTAATTTCTAAGATTATCTTCTATCATTTCACTTGTCTTGACAATAATACTTTTCCTATTTATATAAAGGAGCACTAGACATATTACAAAAATATCACTAAATTGAATCAGTTTGACAAGCTTTTTGAACAACACAGAAACCCCAAACTTTTATAGAGCTAGCAGACCAGCAAACAAGTTTTGACATGGAGTATTACCTGTGAAACAAGAAATTTACACAATCGATAAAATATTTCCGCATTCTGAGGATTCTTCTCAAAAGCTCCAATCCACACCTTGTGGGCATTTTCACTCTGCTCCATCTGCAAATACAAGGTGGCCAAACTCTCCAAGAGCTGACAGTTGTTAGGGCAGAGCTCCAATAAAGATCTACAAAGTTCTGCAGCAGATTCCCACCTTAAAGAAAAGTAAAGCTAAGTTTCAAAAAAAAATTTAAAAAAAAAAAAAGTCGAGCACTTCAGTTAAGAATGTCTTGAAACAACTTACCTTTCAAGGAGTTTCAGCAAAGCTATCATGTTTCTGTAGAGAGGAAAGCAGATAGCTATTCTTTTGTCAGCCTCAAGGCTTTCATCAGTACATGTTCTGACAGCATCTTCAAAACAAAAGTAAAAAGTGAAGCCTTTACACCTCAAGCAGTGTCAAAGTTACATGAAGCCTTAACACAATAAAATGTCTCCTTTAACATAAGGAAAATGATGCTTTAAGAGGCCACCTAAAAACAGAGACCAGGCAGGAGTAAGGGAATAAAGGTGGGTATTTATTTGAAAGGCCTTCAAGGTACACCCTAGGAGCCAGAGGCTGCTGCCAAAATGGACCCCAAGATGGACAACAGGACACGAGTTCTTTACACCTCTATAGGTTTGGTTCATTTGCATATCAGGGTTAATTCTCCAATTAAAGCTTCAGTTTAATGATGTAATTTCCCCTCCACTTGCCCCCCTCAGAGGCTTTTAGTTTACACTTCTGGGCCTAGGATGGTCTAGGTGTCCTTGAAGAGCAGGCCCAGAGAGGCTTTGTTACGACTACTCAGCACAAGAGAGCAGAAATTAACAGGCTACAAGAAACCTCAGTTACACACTAAGCAGTACAGGATTCTGAAAAATATAAAAATTAAAACCTAAGGCATCAAAAATACATAAACATGAATGGATTATTTCTGAGAGTGCTGGTTTTGCAAATTATTAGAAATAGATGATCATCTTTGGAAAAGCTCTCTTTACACTTATCACCACAGTACAAAGACACAAATCTTTCAGTTTCATCTCTTACTCATTTTTAAAACAGGGGAAATCCTACCAGTGAAACATTAAAGCAATGCTTCAGATAGAAGCATATCCCTAGATTTAAAATCACACACCAGGATTTCCAGTGTAGCTGCTGATATTGAGACAAACGCTCATACAGGATATTATTTTTCTCCTCAGCATAATAAAAAGTTACCTAACAATGAACACCCCACTACCATAGCTAGACTGCCCTCACTCACACAGCTGGGCTACTCCACTGATCCTTGAGTATTTCAACACTGCAATACCACTGGCAGCATAGATATATTCTCAGTGGCAACTCAACACTGCTGCTGGCTAACACACTAAATACTGATATTTACAAATACTACATAACAGCATTTGCCTGCTACTGTGAAGTCTACCTCTGACAGCACCATCATAAGTTAAAAAAATCAATTTCTTCCAATATCTTCATTTTACATTTTAAAAAATTTATTCAGTTTACTTAAACTGTAAATTAAGATAAACACATGCATTGTTCTGCCTCTTTTAAGGAAATACACTAATATTTCAGGAAAGTAATTTTCCAATAAATACATCCTAGTGAGAGAAAAGGAGAAAGGTTAAGAAAGAATGACAACTGAAGCTTAGCTTTATGCTCACATAAGCCCAAAAAAACTAGCAATGCCATACAATTGCAAGCCACTGACTGGTCTTTTTCTCTGAACTATCACATTCTATCAAGATAAAGCTGTGGCTTGGAACCACAGACAAAAATCTCGTGTTTTTTAAGCACCCAAGAATGTGGATTTTCCTCACTACTCTGTTCAAATCAAAATGAATACACTGGCTTAATTCAATGGCTTAACAAAGTCATCAGCAATATTGCACTGCCTTGAAATTCCAGAAGTTGAATGATACTTCTTGAATTACAACATGTGAAGAACGTATTAAGTATTTACTGCCCTAACCTTACCTTCAAACATAGCTATGAGTGTATCAGGATCCGTCTTCACATCTTGAACTGTCTGCCACGGTATTAAAAACGGCTCTTTGTGCACAATCCTTGAAGGACTGACATTAGCTGGATCATAGAACTTGCCTGGGAGAACCCCAAATTCAATTAGATGGATGTAAGCCAGCCAAGCCAAGCAACGGTCACTTGCAGTAAGGTGTTCCGATATTATCTTTTCATTTGCTGATTTTAAAGCATTCTGTAAAGGTTAAAAGAAATACATTACACTTCAACCACAATGTCTTTAGAATTTAAGAATGAGAAAACAAAACAGGAAGAGTAGATTTTAATATTCTCAAATTTTTTCCATAGAAAAGACAGGAACGAATTCTTTATGTAAATCAGGATTATATTCAGCTTACATGAAAGGGTGGATATTCAAATTATGCTGTTTCTAGTAAAAGGTTCAGAAAAACCACAGAAGATTCTTATTGCAAAAAGTGAAGAGAGAGACACTTTGAAAACATTCATCTCCCAACATTTATGTTCCATTTTCCTGCTTTATTCTCCTATTACCTACAATTCCACAGAACTAATACAGCAACTCTAGATACAACTCATCTACAACCTGGATTCAACTCACTATATTCTACTAGGTTTTGTGCATTCGGGGTTATCTGTTCAGCTTGGGATTCTTTCATTAAATTCTAGTTGTAAAGCTACTAAGTTACAGCTATTCAAGTCTGCTGAAAGGGCCACCACCTCTAGACATCATGTTTTAAAAACTGTTTTGAAATCCTTACTGAGAACAAGGATACTATTTCGAATTTTTCTACCAGTCACATACAAAGATAAAACAGTCCAGTAAACTAGCAGTTCCCAAATAAAATAATTAGAGCATGCAATTAAATAAAGTCTAAACATAAATTCCTTCTAAAACACAACAAAACCTCATGACTAGTGATGTATCAACATCATCTTGGACAAACACAGTATGAGCAAAGAACAAATTTTTCAAAGGAATGAATGTACTTGCTAATTTATGCAAAATTCAGCAAGACACGTGCCCTAAAGTAGGTGAATACTGGTGTTTCAAAAGCATTTCACTTATTCACACCACAAAATACTGAGAAATTGCTTTCAAGCTTTCCAATACACACTGCTATTTGCTGTGACAGTAACAGCAAATGTTACAGCTGTAGCAGTAACTCCGAAATTACTTTCTCTGAAATATGATTAAATAATCTCTTGCCATTCTTTGGCAAGAGATTATTCAAGCCATTCCTTTCAATTGCACATTTCAGATTCATTTAGGAAAAAAAAGGTTGGCTTAGTGATGATGCTTTACAGAAAGGTAAGGGTAACCAACCAGTGTTTTTCTCCCTGGATTCTCTCACTGGATTTCCATGTTGATTTGATACAAAGAGTTTTTTCTCCCTCTGTTCTTTTTATTCATTCAGACTTAGGTTTCTCAGTACATTTGGGGAAAACCAGCACAGCATAATGCCTTCCCTTCCAACTGGAGCCAGACAAAAGCCTGAAGACCTAACTCTGCCTAAGGAGTTGCAGCGAGCAACAGGCGGCACCTGCTGGCAGGAATGAAATAGTCTGCAACTGAAAGGACAGAGCTCCCACTTTGGGAGAGGGACTTTGGGAGAGGGTGATGTCCATTTCTCACACTCAGCCACCACTTTTATCATCTACACAACAGTTAACAGTCACCTAAATTATTTCTACATAGTTCTGGCCTGAGATAATTCCATGACTTCAGAGTTCACAGGAGACATAAAATCTGATTAAACAGTCTCCAGATTTGAGAGCAGGGCAATACTGTTAGATAACTACTACGTCCTTTCCCAAGAACTACTGGCTTGATAGTTTCTGTAGCAATTTTGAATACTTGAGGCATAACTAACAGGCCCTTCACTGCAAAACCTGATGTATGGCTTACTAGAAACCAAAATAAGTATCTCCCTGGGAATTTAGACATAGCAGCCTAGGCTATTAGCTACTCAAACAAAAACGTAGGCAAAAAAACCCCCAAAGGTATATCCAGATTACAATGGCATCATAGCTCAAAGCAGAAGCCTCTATTTG
The DNA here is from genome assembly GCA_013399225.1 of Rhipidura dahli. Taxonomy (NCBI): domain Eukaryota; kingdom Metazoa; phylum Chordata; class Aves; order Passeriformes; family Rhipiduridae; genus Rhipidura; species Rhipidura dahli. The sequence goes on from VXAC01001162.1 coordinate 2,171,422, forward strand.
TTGAAGGAATTCTCCTAAAGGAAGGCACAGTTCCTCTAAAGTTCAAACTATCACAGTCACAAGTATTAAAAAGGTAAAGCTATGAAAACACTCCTGAGGTGGTAACTCGGGAGTTACCTGCAGCAGAACAAGAGCATTCTGATATCTTCCGGTAAACAGGCTTAAATGAACCCTGTAGAGCAGAGTCTCCAGCAGCTGAAAGGACACAAGGTTTGGATTTTCTCCTCCACCTCTCACGTCCATTAGGAACTGCAGCATCCTCCCACACACATAGTCTTTTCCATCAAAGGAATTCTCCAAATTCAAAAACTGGAGAGAAATAAATCATAATAATAACAATCACAATACAAGTAAGGCTTGTAAGTTAAAACTCATACAGATCACAAACTCTGAATAATGTCTTTTGCTACCTTATGAACCGTGTTTCCCTTCCTCACAAAGTTCCATATTAAACCCCAAAACATACCACTTTTACTATGTACAAGAACAGCCAAATTTTGTAATCAATGTAACATCTTCATTTTAAATAACTTTTACTACCTAAGGAAAAGTGATGATTTCTACAAATAATCGGCAGGAACTTGATTTGTTTCATTTTTAGCTTTTGAGTTTTCAAAAAGCTACAGAGCTTTTTATTTGACACTTTCCCTATCATACATACTGACTTTACACTGTAGAAAACACACACTTTTAGGAACATTTCATATATACTTTGAAATTTTTACTTACTGTCCACCAGATTTGATAAGAGGGAGCATATTCCACTGCTGTTTCACACATTTCCTGTACTTCCTCCTTGGTTCCTCTTTTTGAGAAAAGTCTGAGGTAATGACACCAAATTTCAGGATTTTCTTTGTTGTTTTCAAGAGCTCGAGCCAAAACATTTAAAGTAGAATCTAAACACTCAGACGACGAGCTGTAAAAATTAAAAATTTAAAAAAGCATTCACATCAACTGTGTTGATATTATGACTTACACACCATCATATATGAAAACAGATGGTTTTCATTAGAATGAAAGTCACACACAGTATGCCATCTTTTTTTACACACCGACCTTTACTATCAAGGTTTCAAAGCTGTGGCAAGTTTTCAGCCTTCAGATGTTATCAGGTACAATTATCATAGTGCAGGGAAATAATTATTCTATGAAGACTGCCAATTCTAATAAAAAAGTCCTAATTAATTGAAAATGGCAAAGATTCATCTGTAAGCAAAGTACTCAAGCTGCACGGACATGAAGGCATTTACATCACACAGGCTTAAGAACATAAGTAGGGATTTTAAGGATGTATTAAAGTAAGCTGTATTTTTGTTAATTATTGAATGACTAATAGTAAAAGAATGAAACTTTCTATAGTCATTAAACATAAGCCTTTATTTCAGCATACCATGCAGGCTCTCTGTCTCTAAGACATTAAAAAAAAAAAATTGCTTTTTTGAGATAACGAATCATGAGATGATACCCACCAAGTAATGTATGATTAGATGAAATAACTGACTACACTGCAAACCACAGAGCTGAGCTTTAATTCATAAATACATCTTGCATAAAACCACAGAACGCTTCTGAGGTCCCATTTATTCTGGAAACATCTTTAGAAATTATTTTGCATGGACATTTATGAGAAGAAAAACATAAGTCTCAAAGAAAACCCTAACACAGTTAACCATGCATATATCTGAAGCTTTCCCAATGCCACTACTTTCAACTACTACAGCAGTCAAATTTCTTCAGAGTACTGAGGAATGGGGGAAGGAGAGAGGTGGCTCTTTAAAGAAAGGATGTGTATCTTCCACTAGCTTTTCTCCCTTTTCTTGGTTGTTTCCCAAGTACACTTATTTTTAGAAGGCTCTTCTCATGCTGCCACTTGCTGGTAATACTTTGATTACTGGCCTTTCCAGTTCTACCCCTTCTATTGTTCAAGCACCTATTGGTACAGTTCAACTGATTTTTTCCTACGTTTCCCTGTATCCACAGTTTAAACAAGGCTTTTAAAGTAGATCTGCTCCTCTCCATTCCCCTCGCTTCCTGTTGCAGTTGCTCAGCTGTACCTCACTTAAAATTCAAGTCAATGGTCATAAAAGATGAAACCACCATGACAGAATTCCTATTGAAATGATCTGATTGTCAATAAAAACACAGTGCCCTGCAGTATAAGTTTAAGGAAGAGAAGCTAGAGAAACTTAGAAAACCAAAGTTTAAAAAAAAATCACAAAATAAGAAACCAGTGCTCAATTGGACCATTTCTACAGGGATAAAACCAACTAGCAGAACTGTTCTTGTAAGAAAGTTTGCTGATGAAAGTAATTTCAAACATTATTCCAACCATTCACTCTGTAGAGAAAGATTTGAGTTCACTGGTCCACTTTTACTGCTGGAAGTACAACACTCCACAGTAATCTTACACTGAGTACTTTTCAAACATGAACAATTACTTCTCTCACACTATTTTCCATCAACTTCTTCTCTAAATCAGAACCTACCCAATGATAAACCAAGTGTAATTTATTACTCATATACTATACTAAATACAGTAGGAAATATAATCTAATCTATTTTTTAACCTGGATTAAAGTAATAAATAATTTGTCATATTGTTGGAGGAAGTTCTTTAACATTTAATAGGAAACTTGATCATAGCAGTATAGGTAAATGTAGCAAGTGTCTAAAATGTAGCAACATACCCTTCATTCTGATTCAAGTATTTATATGCAAGTTTAATCCAAAGCTGTACATCAGAGGGGTTTTCTTGAACACTTGCTTCCAAGTTGGAAATGTCATCAGTCTCACTTGTAAAATACCGGACATCATCTGGAGTCACCACAGCATCAAGCACTGGAACTCTTTTTTTATGTTCTGTGGGAGGGGCTGTAAATAATATACAAATATTAGAAAAAAAAAAAAATTCCTTTTCAAAACAGTAGTAACCTATAACTCTCACAAGAGGTGGCATTTATATATTTCAATTACAGCCATTGATCAGAACTAAACAGCACTATCTCAGCATCCTTCAAACTGTATTGCCTGTAGAGAACCGGATATATTTCAAATGTGAAGGAATGAAATAAATAGCAGCAAAGGCTGCCTTGACCAACAGACACCAGCTGAGGCAGTTCATTAGGCACCATTAGGAACTAGACGCATTTGACAAAAAAATTTATCTCAATTCTGAGTCTCAAAAAATCCTTTTTAGAGGATCTGCTAACAAATCCTAAAGCTCCTACTTGCAAGAGTCACATGTGAAACACTGCCAGGTTACTGATGCTCCAGCAGCTTCCAAATGCTGTTTAACAGCAGCTTTTTTTAACTCCTGACCTCATAGAAAATAATAACTCTGTACACATTTAGGATAACTGAACACTGATGTTCTACTGTTTAAACTTCAGGGGGAAGATGAGGAGGTGGGGATGCTGAGGGAAAATAATTTTTTTAAAAAATCCTAATGTGTATTGGCAAGGCTGAAATATTCTAGGGAAATAGGTCCTTATGCTCCTTTTGAGAACAGTTAATTACAATTTCCACCTTAATTACCAGTGACATTAAAGGAAAAAAATCTAATAGAATTACAATTGTAGGTCAACCTTTACCCATCAATTTATGCAAAATAAAGTTTGCATACAGGAAGTATAAGTCAAGAGAACTATTAAAAGCACTGGTTTTCTCAAGAAGCACTTAAAAAATCAAGTGTTAGAAAGAAGTGGGTGGTTATTTTCCTCCAGTACTCTTTTTAAAGGGTGCCACACATCCAGATTACCATATTTAATAGGTCCAACAAACTGCTCCTCTTCACTGCTGCTACTGTCTAACATTGGTTTTCTCCAGTACTTTGGTCTCCATTTCCGTTTCTCTTTCCAAGTTGTATGTGGAGGTGCTGTAAACAAAGTAGGAGAAATTCTTTCACTTTTCTGTATTCAAGAGTAAAATATTTTTCCTGATAAAGGTTTTAGATAAAAAGATTCTGTGAGTTCAACAGAAGTGCATAAATTGCAATACTACTCACTTAAAATTTATTGTGCTTAAGTGCATAAAGTCTACAAATGGAACTTAAAAACTATTATATTATTGCCTTAAAACAAACTCTGTTGTCTTGAATTCACCACAATCAGAATTTATAATACTAAGATAAATAAACTAAGCAACAATAAGAAAAAATATTCTTGGTTTACAAAATCATCAAGGTACTTATATAATTTTTAATAATTTATATATATTTAATCTACCAAGTTACTTACTGTGGCTTTTACTCTCGTTGACATTGCTGGCCAGAAGAACAGCCATCTGATCCACTGACATACGATCTCGGTTTATACCAAAAAGTTTCTCAACATATTTTTCTGAAACAAGAATATGTGTAGCTTAGATAAGCATATAGGTGAAAACAGTTAAGTAACTTAAAAGCAATTTAATGCAATCTACGCTAAAATTTTGAACTATGACTGCTTTAAGAGGCATGGAGATTTAACACACTGGCACAAAGAAATGAAAAAAAAGGATGTTCTGTTTGGCAACTCGCCCACATGGCAAAGGCATTGTTATAAAACTCCAGCTCCACCAAAACAAGTCAGTCCACTAGTTACAGAAAGAACTGAGGAAGGAAAAAGTAAAGATTCCATGCTCACTGCTCCCCTACACCCTGAATCTCAGCAATGTTGTTTTATTTGAGTAAAATGGTCCTCAGATCAGTGACTGTTTTCATTTTGTAAGATAACAAAGTAACTAGGTAACTACCCACTACAAAGGGCTGAAATGGACAATGAAAGAAACTTCATATAGCTGTATCTTATATATTGCTTCACAACAAAGTCCTTGCACCCACAGCTTTTAATGAAACCCACTCCCTTCAGAAATGAATTCTTAGATACAAAAGAGAACAAAAGACTCTTAATAACCTGTGGCAGCGCTGATTTCCTCATCAGTGCTTTTTTCTGAACAGCCAATCAGTTCTAAGTTATAAGACAGAATATCCTGAAAGAGCTGCTTACGGCTAAGAGTGCAATCTTTCATGTGCTGCCTAAAACAAATAAATAAGCAATCAATACATTTATCATAGCAACAAATTATTAAGAAAGTTTTAGTACACACTTGGGTGAGGCATAAAGAAAACAATACCCACAAAAAAACCTATTGTTTACTTTGATCTTTGGTTAAATATACCTGGGCCTTTTCTAAACTTAAACCTACATAAGTAACTTAATCCTAGTCCTCATTATTTCACTACAGCCTTCCTCTTTAAATTACCTATCTACACACTCATTTTGCAGTAACACAAAACTGCAGCACTTAGAACTCTCCGGATCAAATAAAGTAATTATAAGAATTAGATATCACTTTGTATTTTACAGAGTCAAACAATGGTTAGATGACAAGAGCTAAAAGCTGATCCAGAGTAAAGTTCACTATTTTTCCAGTAGCTAAGTTTCCATATTGAGTTCATTCCTAACCAATTAATTTCCACTTTTAAATATACTGCACAATACTGTTAAACAAATTATTTTTTAATATAATTTAACACCAGCCTTTAAAGTTTAGCCAGTATTTTCTGAAGAATCACAATACTACAATATTATTACTTTTTTACTTAATTGTGTATTTGATATGCACTTTTCATCTCAAGTGTGCTTAACAGTATCAACCACTATGTGAGGTTCTACAAGGAGTTGAAGTTATGCTGAAGTTGTATGAGGCCAGTTCTATTTGACCTACTAGAAAAAGGTGAAATATTCTGTAACAGACCATACTATTTTTCGAAATTTACATCTAAAGAGCCTCCTCTTTTTTCACAGCTTAGATAAAAGGGGTTTTTCTTCCAAATAAGTATCTGCAATAGAGTATTAAAAATACCCTTGTCTAGAACTTGTGCATAGGATCACATATCCAGATCTTTCAAAGAAGAGAAAACCATATGTATTTTAGACTCAAGAGTCAGACATTTAGAAGAGAGGCTTGGTTTAAGCCAGGAAGATTAAAAAGAACTCACCACTGGCAGTCATCATCATTACATGTGCCTGTTAAATCAAAGCGGCAGAAACACTGTTTTGGCTCAATCATATTACTATACGTTATTGAACTGAGGTACAGTTTTTCCTTGGTACGAAAATAAGGACTAAACCTAAAATGAAACAGCAAATTATTGTCATAAAGTATACAAGGTAAGACATCAGTTTTCTAAAAAAAGTAATTAAAAATTACTTTCTGTACTAAATCTCATTATTTCCAAGACCCTGCTACTAACCAAAAGCACCGTTAACCGACAGGCTAAGAACAAGACAGACAGGAAGGGAACAAAGGAGTACTTCTCATCCTAATTAAGCTCTCCTCTAGCAGTCTCTTCTTTAGGTGCAGAACTTCATGAATATGAAAACAGAAAGTGTACTAAAAACCCACTATGGAAAGCAAACTACTGGAAGTGCATTTCAGTAGTTCATAGAAAATCTCTATGATTTAGATTCTCATAGAGAATCTCATACATATGAGACCCTGTAGGGCATCAAATAGAAGTGTAAAGAGAGCTGTTAAAGATGAACTTGAAGAAATGGTGAAGAAAAAAAAAGTATCAGCCTTAGAATGTATAAACAAACAAAGCCAGTCTTAGTTAAGCAGACGAATGCTACTTTTAAATCTTTAGCTAAAGTTTCACTACATCAATTTTGTGATTTCCAGCTCTTTCAGGAACTAAAGTCAAAACCTACAAGTCAAAATGAACACTCCTGTAAAGATGGCATCCTCCATCTTCCACTACTTAAGAGGATAGTAATAAAAATCCTGAAGCACATAGTACGATACAACTTTTCCAGTTTAAATTCCAGGCTTTTGTTTTCTAAAATTTCATGTGCAGGAACAAACTTCTCTTTAGTCAAAAGACAGATGTGCCAAATTGATTACACTTGCAGACGTTACTGTCAAGATGAATCACTGTTATTATGCCTCTTTCCACTAAGCAGGAATCCAAAAATAGATGATTGAGCCAATTTTGACTCAGACAGTGTAAATCCTAGCCAAGGTCAAAGACTGCATAATTGAAATATGCTTCTTGGATTTACATTATTCATACTGGATATAAAAATCCTGTTTTCAAACGCTTAACTATTTTTTAAATTTAGTTGAATCAAACAAGGTGCAATACAATGTAGAAGCAGTGTATTACACAGAAAAAATGACTGAATAAAATGATTAGATTCCCTAAACCAGACAGTATTGTTTACGGGTAGTCACATTTCTCACTAGGACATGTCTCTTTGTACATGCCTGGGTATCAAGGAAGAGCCCTGACGAACATTTGAACAAGAACACATGCATAAGACACAGAGCTGCGTGTCTTCATACCTGTAGGATTTAAATAACAGAAGAGGACTACGATACGGTCCAAATGGAAATGGTTTCACTTCAGCTTGTTTACTCTGTGATGTAAAAAAATCCATGTCCACTGAAATTTCCTAGGAAACAGATAAACAGATATACAGCAATTGCAATACCACCTAATAAAGACAAAGCTTCATGTTTAGTTGTGAAACATTTACCTGACCACACAACATATCTTCCTTAGGCACAATAAAGGCAGTACTTTTCATTAGCAGTTCTTTCAAGCTGTCAGCTTTAGCATAAAGCTTTTTCAGTTCATCAATATTCAACCCAAGGAACAGCTCAGGCTCCTCTGAAGCCTTTTTAGAAAGTTTGTTTATAGTTTCTTGTTTTGGAGTGTCCATATGTTTAAGATTTGGTTTAGTAAAAGAATTTGATTCTCTGAAAGATCTCCTTCGTTCTCTGTTTGAATTAGACAAATCTTCATCATCAAAGTAATTTTCTTCACTGTCCAAAGTCAATTTGTCCTGCGTAAGATCATGAAGTGACGGCTGAGGTAATGCAAATTCAGATTCCTCTTCTACATGAGGTGTAGTATTTGATTGTTCCTTGGTTTGAAGCGCGCGGGCCTCCTTCAATTTCTGAATCTTTAGAGCATATTCATACTCCAGTTGCTGCAGTCGTTTTTTCTCTAGTGCAATCAATTCTGCTGAAGGCTTTTTTGGACTTGATGCAGGGGAGGTATCCAATTTCAACATTTTGCTTGGCTGAAAAGAAAAAAATTCTATTTCAATTTTCTCATCTACTGATCTATCGACAGGAGGTAAAAACATAAGCAAAATATTTAATTCATAGCTTTTAATAACACATCTTAAACTCCTGCCTGAAGATTTCAATAAACAGCAGCAAAACCACATAAGAGTTTGCCACAATTCAACAGGCAGATTTGCAAGTTTTGCAACAAAAATTACCCTACATCATGTATGGGGCTTCAACAGAAGTTCAGGCCCCACTTAAAAGGTGAGCTATAAAACAAGTACACACAGTGATGTTGGGAGTGGCAGCACTAAAATTTACAAAAATATTTTAGCCTTGTTTTTGTTTCTTTTTCCAAACAGTATCCGATCCCCTCTGCAGCAACTTTGCTTGATAGTTTTAACATCATTGATGTCTACAGACAGCAAATTATTTTCTTCCTTCTTTCACAGCCATATGGCTCCTCTTATCTATGAATGGCATTTCCCTAGCACAGAAATAAAGCTTTTGAAGTTTTCTTCCTCCAGTCATTAATGCCTTTTTTGTTGAATTCTCAAAAATACATAAAACCAGTAGGAACATTCCCTACATTGCTTCTGAAATGTTTTCCTGGAATTCCATTTGAATTTTGTTAATCAAAATTTATACTCTTTTCCAAGTAGTTTGGTTTAAAGCATGCTGACTTACACCAAGATGATCTTGCTCTAGCTTTCGTTTCCCAATTTCCTTACTTGCTACTGCTTTTGCTCGAGCAAGTTCTTCTCCATATTTTAATGCCAGAGCTTTTTTAACTGTTACTCGTTGTTGAACTTTATGTATCTGAAAAAAAAAACCAAAAAACCTAACTATTACAGCAAGATGCAAATGTACAGATATGACCAGATAATAAAATATAATTACATGGAATTAGTGAGATATAATATAACTAGATGGGAATTAATAATTAATTCAAAGAAAGCCTACTGCCTCCAAAATCAGGCATCCCTTTTCAAGATTTCCAGCTCTAGGAAACAGAAACATTTCAGAGTGCAAGTTACATGTTCCTGAAGCCTCTTGAGAAATGCCTTGTTAGCATTCAAGATCTTCTCTGTTGCTTGTAGCTGTTCAGCCAGTTTGTTAATTTTATTTTCAGCAATTCGAACATTCTCTCTCTTCTTGGCCTGCTGTTGCAATAAATTTTTCAAGACAGACTCATCCTTCATCAACAGCATTCTGCAAGTAGAAAAGGAATGTAACAATTTTTTTCCAAAGGTAAGTTGCTTAGAGCTGCTCCTCCAAAACTCCAGTTATTTAAGAACACAGCTCTTCTTACTTATAAACAGACTACACATTAAGCCTCTTCAGATAATCCTAATCTCCATAAAACAGTAAATACTGTCAATACATGCAGCATGTTCCAACAACCCAAGTTCAGCATGCAAGTATAATGCAGATGAAAATGTTCCAGTTACAAGGACAGGGGAAAGTAAGTAAATGCTCTATCTTTAATAGTGTTTTTAACATAACGACAACCAAAACACACGTTCTTGCTTTCTGTTAAGTAACAACCTAGCTCCATCTTAGGGCACACATACACATTACTGGATTACAAGCCAAAATATTATGGCACAACAATAGAGTAGATAAATACAAAAAGCTCTACATCAAAGGAAACAAGATAAACACTTAGGTAGATGGGTGTGGATAAATAGAGGAGGGAAGACTGTCCTTCAGTTGATGACTGACCACAAACCAGTCTGTGGACAAGACCACACAGTAATAATCAAGTGGCAAGAGAAGCTGAGAAGAGGATGCAAAGCACTTTATACTTCCAACCATAGCTGGAAACTAGGGTGAGAAACATGGAAGAGGCATGCCACAAGAGAAAAGCCATATTAGGTGGCACAAATCATATTCTAGTCACGGAACATAAACAGCTGAAAGCACTTAGCATGACAAATCATACTTAAAAGTCATCAAAGACCACAATGACACTACAACACAATTTCTTTTGCACAGCAATAGAATTAAAGGCTGAATAGTTCAAGACAACAGGAAATCAATCATTCACTGTTTTTTAAATGCTACATTTAAAAATATTATTTATTCTTTTCATCCTGCTACACAAAAGGTAGGACTTAGGACAGTGAAATGCATACCTGTTTCTCTTCAGCTTTGCTTCCGCTTCTGTGACTTGCTTTGTCACTACTGCTATTCTCCCGATTCCATCAACTTCAACATCAGAATTTGCAGGGGATGAATTGTTCTTCACTGGATCAGACTTAATTAAGCGCTGTTTCTCACGACTGAAACAGAAATGTTCAAAACAAAGATGATCAACATTCATTTTAATGTGTCCTCCCAAGATTTTTTACATCTTTGAGAAGAGTAGCAGGACAAAATTTCAAGTTAAAAGAAAAAGCACTTTCCACAACTCCAATAGGTTACTCTAAATCAGTTCAAATCCAAGGATTTGCTTTGAGACCTCTATATTGTCTTACCAAAAATTGCATGGGGGGAAAAACCTGAAGGTCATGGCAAGGTTTTCAAATTCAGATTTACCTTCAAGTTACAAAAGCAACTTTTTGAATTTTACCTTCAAGTTACAAAAGACCAGTGAAGGGCTACAAATAAAACACAATTTACATTAAAAATTACTCTTATTTGTACCTGGCAATCTCTTCTTTTAGAAGTCTGTATTCTATTTTCTTATCTTCTGGCAGAGCCTCTGGAGTTCTCATTGGATCATTTTCTTTTTCTGATTTTGGAGGGGCTTTGATTTTTGATGCCTGTTACAATGAGACTCAAGTCAGTACCAGTCACACTAGATTAAAATACAGTTATCAAGAAGTATTTGTAAGAGGAATTTCTGCACTAACTTAAAGCTGTTCAAGGCTAGTTAGATCTTTTAAGCCAGTACTTTTTGCTTCATGATGCACTGAATTTTAATTGGAAAAAATCAAACCAAAATATATTAGCAGTTCTATCTTTAGGATGCCAACAAAAAAACTTTATTCGCTTGTGCAATCCAAATTACAATGTAATTGTCCAGACAAGAGAAATGTACTTCCTCTTATCTCCTTCTGATGCCATTCAGTATTTCTTGACCAAATTCTAAAGTTTAGACTCTATATACAAAGAAAAATCATTACAAAACAAACCTATTAAAATCTGGACAGCATTTACCTCAACATTTCTCCTTGCTTCTTTTATCATAGATTCTAGTCCTCCAAACACACTGCTAGTTGAGTTAGAGGGCTCTCCATCAGACTCACTGTCATCTGAGTCATTTAATGTAACCACAACAGACTTGTGTTTTGGAAGCTGTGGCAAGAGTAAAAAGTTTTGTAGTTAGACGAAAACGTTAGAGACGCAGGTGTAAGAGAGGACGTACTTACAAGACAAGAAAAAGAAGGATAACTCCTTTTGTTATCACACACACCAATTCCACATTGTAAGAAAAAAATAAGCATTTGTACATCTCTTCAAGACAGTAACATTGTGTATAGTCTTGATACTGTAACATGAAAGGTACTTCAACATCTTCAACCTACTCCCAAGTATCTTCACAGCACATTTATGGCTCCATGGTCATAGCACACAAATCTCAAATTTTTAACTCCTACACACAATTTATTATTTTACTTGCAATTAAAATGATCATCTGTCATTTGGAAGACATTTTTTCAAGTAACTGAGGGGTAACAACCAAATCTGTATTAAAAATGGCATGGCAGCCATACCAAAACTCCCTCATCTTTCTGCTACACAGTTGCAAGGTCTCTTGTCCCACAGTTGTACTTCGCTGATCTCACAGTGAGCTAACTGCCCAGGCAGTGTAATTGGCAGAACACCAAGAGAATGTAACAAATAGATGAAATCATGATTAATCACCTTTTGCCAAGACAAATTTAAAAAGCTCACTGAAGATCAGGAGACTGCCAATTCCAGCACAAAGAAAAATGCAGAAACAAGCAGCCAATTTAGATTAACCTCAATTGCTTTGGAGTTACAGCTTAGAAAAAAAGCAACTTATTTCACATTTCCTGGACTGCTCCTCTGATCTCTCACTGTAGATCTGGACAACTAATTATATATTACACCCTTTATCTCAGGATAGAACCTTGTCAAAGCTCTAAGCATCTTTTAAAGCATTAACCCCATCAAAAAACCACCATTTTTTAAAATGAAAACACTCAAATTTCCACAATCTGTTCTTTTTGATACTCCTCCTGGGCAATTCTCAAGATATGGACTGTATTTACTACTTCTGAATGTACTCCATCTGCATCATTTTTCACCATAGGTGAAATTCCAGTTTATGTTGGAGCAACGCACTGGTCCTTCCTTCACAAATACTCTCTTCCAGCCACGCTCACAGACATGCTAACTCTGATGTACATACACTGAAAAAATTCAGCTCCCCCTAGAAAGAAAAGTACTTTTCACCCCACAGAAGTTAATTTTCTAACCAATCTACTTAAATAAGTTCAGCCATGGGACTGGTGCTTCAGACCCCACTTTAAAGGAAGGGAGACACCTCCTGACCAGGTGCAGGAGGAAGAGTAAGACTACCTTTGTTTCTGCAACAGTGTCCGTGCTACTCTGGATAAGAAAATAATTGAACCATATTTACAATCTCCTAGTTCACTGCACACTGGCATATTTTGAGGCTCTCTTCAGCTACATATTGTTGCTTCAGTGTCAAATTCTGTCTAGAAGAGCATATGGATTATCAAAGTGACTAATAATTCAGATGCTTAACTGAAGCTTCACTCTTCTGTGCTGTATCACCAGAAAACCTAAGTCTAAGTCTGCTCTTCACTTCTGAGCTCAGTTTCAACTCAATAGTCTTATTAGTAGGAAGCAGCAGTATTTCCTTACTGTGATCACTGCTCGTGGAAGCCTTGGTACTCTAACAAACTTTGTATTTTGCACCCGTGGCTGAGACACAGTATTAATACTGACAGCAGACAGATTGCTTCTTGGCACAGGTTGCAAGTTGTCTGGAATAGGAGGGGAAGGTGGACCACTGTTACTTGATGTTTCCTAAAAAATAAAACAAAAATGTAGTATTAAAAATACACACCATCCATAAACATCAGCATAAATGAGACTGTTTCAAACATGTCTTGGAACGTGAAAATGTGATTTAGGCAGACTATCCAAATGTCTTAGAGAAATGTTGTGATTCTGTAGTAATATCAAAACAGCACACAAAAACAGGCCAGTTAGTCACAGATCAACTGCAAAAGACCTTTAAATAAGGTCAAAATCAATATATACTTTCAAAACCACAAGCTTAGTTTCTCACTCCAATAGAAACCCTCAAAACAACAAAAAACCAAAACAGTTAACCTCTCTCAACCCCTTTTCCTAGAAGGCTGAAACAAAGTTACTGTTTTACTTTCTGACTGAAAGTTGAAAAGTAGTAAACATTTTCTGGCAGAAAACCCTCACTCCCTTCAACTTACTCCATTTTCAGTACCTTGGAAGTTTCATAATTGCTTCAGAAATAACAGACAAAGTGCAGTTTGCAATACCAAAGTGGCTCTTGTTGGGGTTTTTTTTTAAGTCTCCAGAAACGAAGCATAAAACCCCTGTAGGCCTCACCTTAGCAAGTCACATTGAAATCTTGGTCAAGATTGCCATCCAGAGGCTTATATTCAAAAAACAAAAAAGTACCTCAGCTCTGAAAGCACGTTTGTTGGCTAGAGACTTGAGTAATTCTTCTCTTAAAAGCATCTCCTCCTCCTCTTCCTCATCAGCAAATGGAGGTTTTGGTGGCTGCTCAGGCTCTTCAGGGGGAAGAGGGGGAAGAGGTGGAGGTGGCTCAAGAGAAACACAAGGAATACCCTCCATGTAAAGATGGCTCAAAGATGGTACAGGCTGAGAAAAAAAAGTAAGACAAAGGTTTGAAATGTGAAAATTACTACTATTTTATGACTACTTCGCAGAGGTTGAGACCTAAATTATTCCATGGTTTAAAAGTAACCTAAACTGTGACAGTTTAATTAACATTCAAACTGCATTTACATCACTGTCAAAGGCCATCACTGAACTGTTAGTAATGTCTCACAGCGGTTAACGGAAGCAATAAAGTTAATTTGGATAGTGGAAGCTGTGGAGACATACAGACTAAATATAAATGAGAATTTGAACCAGAGATAGTCTAGCCAGAGAAATATAGTCGACCAGAAGTCTTTAAACAGTTTTATGAAACTGTCTTAGCTAACAAAATTACAATTTCCCTTAGTCAAAAATTCAGAAGCTGCCATGAGAGAGAATGGCACCTTTCTATTGCTTTTCTAAATCAGTCAGTGAAAAAAACTGGTAGTGAAAAAAACCCCACACTTATTCAATTTCCATGTGGACTCTTAGGTGAGAAGACAGAAAACACAGTCAAAAAGCACAATGTTTGAATGATGAGCTGTATTTCTTGGCTTTTCCCCCCAAGGTAACAAGGCAGAGAATAAGCTTGTCTACCCACATACATGGCCTAGAGATAAGACACAAAGTTGCCTTATGCTAACAGTTTCATTCCTTATGTGCTTCAGACAATTTTTGCTTACTTTATGAAAAAGCACAGCTCTAAAATGAAGAGAATTTCAAATCAGTAGAGAAAACCTCCATTAACCAACAACTGCATTAGCAAAAAGGTAGCTGAAATAAAGTTTTTAAGAAGTAACCACAAGTCTAACAAATAGCTCACAGGAATCATTAAATATAGTAATTGTATCAAAACCAGAATCTAAATTTAATCCTAGCTTTAGCATCAGAGGTAAGATACAAAATGAGAATTATCAAGGTTACTTACTGGAATTGGAGGAGGTAGTGGCAAGGAAATTGGTGGTACTGGAGGTGGAAAATATCCTATTGGACACTCATAGAAAGGAGGCTGCACTGGGGAAGAAGCTGTAATTAAAATACTGAATGTAAGAAATCTGACAGGTATTTACTAAACAATTCATGCTTTATGCTTCCACCAATTTAATGTAGCAGAAAGGGAAAAATGTTTTTACTATGTGCTAATTACAAAGAAAACACCAGACCCAGGACAGTACATTTCTTTACATGTATGTATACTTTAAAAAAGAGTAATTATGTTTTCTTTTTCTGTTTTACATACAAAATGTAAGTGCAGCCAAGCGGTACTGCTAATGTAACACAGCCCTCATATTGCATTTGTATTGCAAGAATTTACCTTCTAAAACAAGATATCTCTGACTACAGGCTACCAAAAATACAATACAACACAAACTCGGACAGAAGCAGACCCAAAGCACAGCTGATAAATTCTGAAACACTGAACAAAAGATTGAGATGCTTTATCAAGAGAGATTTGTGTAGCTTACACATACAAAACAGCAGGTGCAGTATCTTAACAAAGTAATGTCTAAGGGAGACTGACAAGAAAGGAGAAAAAGTTAGAAAAAAAAAAAAGAGTGGAAGATTAAACTGAGAGAAAAAAAGAAGCCAATCAAGTTAGTATGCTTAATGAACCGTTCTCAACTCTCCACGTGTTGAGATTCCTGGAACAGAGAAACCCGACTACCTTAAATGTATCTCAAACTCAAGAGTCAATTAATCATTTAGGCTGGAAGAGACTTCTGGTTATATGACCCAGCACAAGTGCCCAAAGCAGGACTGCCACCAAAGTCAGGTTATCAAGTTCCAGGTATAGCTGACGATGAAGATTCCACAACATTTAAACCTGCTCTAGTGCTTGACCATCTTCTGTCCATGCAGAATTTGTTTTGTTACAATTTAAGTGCTGCTACTTGTCCTTCTGTTGCCCACTTGACTGAAGAGTTTGGTTCTGTCTTTTCTGTAACTGCCCACTAAGCAGCTGAAGACAAGAGCAAAAGCCTGCCTTAGCCTTCTCAACAAAAATGCAGCTTTCTCAGTCTCTTTCTGTAAGCCAAGTGTTTCAGTCTCCCAATCAACTTTATGAAAAACAGGCCTGAAACAGTCTCCCTTAGTCAAAAAGGTCTTTTGCTGCACTCATTTTACAATGTCACTCTTCCTTATAATGAAACCAGAAACAGGCAGTTTCACCAGTGTTTAACAGCCCCCTCCAACCAGTGACCCCCGACAGTCACAGTGCTACAACCCAGCCCATGGTTCACCTGTCACCCAAAGCCACACTGCTGACCCACATGCCACTCAATGTCCACTGAGACCCCCAGGCCCTTTTTTTTGCAAAGCTGCCATCTGTCCAGTCAACACCGTGGGGCCCTCACTTTCTGCACAACTGATAGGGAATATACAAGCATAAAACCTACAGTACTGCAATGAGAAAAGTATACCCTGAAGACCTTAAAAATACCACTATAGCAGAGATGGAAAGAGTCAGTGTTAAAACAATTGGCCCATCTTAAAATCTTAATTTCTATAATTCAGACAGCATAAAACAAACTCTTTCTAGAACAGTTATTTCCAACACTTTACCTGTTTTACCAATCACCATAACAGAAAATTGTAACTAAGTCTTACCTGGTGAGTTAGTTTCACTGTCTGTATCCATAGCAACTTCATCATAATTATCATACTGATATATGCCTCCTGCACTCTCTGTAGACTGCTTATCCAAAGACCATCTCAGGTCTGTATCTGAAGACTAAACACACAAAAAAAGTATTTTTATCTAGCTGGTCTTACATCATTATTTCAGAGTAAACCACTAAGAAATAAATTTTGCAAAAAGGCCCTTACAATTTTCTCTTCTAATTGATTTATAAATACAATTTACTTATCTTGTACAAGAAGAAGAAACTGAACATTACATTTTAATCAAATCCACTGCAACTAGACAAATTGAAAGGCAGTTTTAAAACTGTGTCTCTTCCAGGATGATAGGGTGGGAGTTGTTATGACAAAAAGAAAGAATTTTTAAATACCCAGTAGGTAATTATATATCTGGTAAATTGGCATGGCTATATATTTCTGAAAGACTGCAAGAGAATTTAAAGTTTTATTATTTCTGGTATTCTGCCGTGGTAACTACCAAGAATGCTTGAACTACCCTTGCTAGAAACAACTCTCAGGTGAAGAATCTTTTTATTGTCCCAGAAGGAGCCATATACCCCACTGATCCAAACCCAGAGACTGTGAACACATAAATCAGGTTGTTTAAAGAACTCCTAACACTGTATGGATGCCAATCAATGTTCTGGACAAATCACACAGAACACCTGAGTATGACCTCTCAGACTCCTTAACTTGTATCTTTCAGAGGACTACAGAAGACATTTTGGTAGCTTTTAGAATATCTACTGTCTGCAGTCAAACATTTTTAGTCTCAATTTGCCACTCCATATTACTGTAAAAATGATTCTTCTACAACATGAGCTCAAACAGGGAGCCCCAATTCCCTTAGATGCTGTTTCATCTTACAGCAATAAACACCAAGCACTTGAAACATACAGCTGCAGCAGCTGTATTGCTTCCAGGCTGAAACAATTAATGCTGAAGAAACAGTCATTTTTTTCTGTAATGTACCTATGTTTTAGAGACAGCACATTAGTGGCTCAAATGCCTTTTGCTAATCTCAGTATGAGAGAACAAGAACAGCCTACAAGTGTAGCACAATTACCACTGCAGTGACTCTAGTACTTCATCAATTTGACACTATGTGAGGTTGAACTAATTATCTTTTGTCTGGGCGTATCTTATGCCTCAACAAAATAGATTAAACACTACATTAAAAAATACTACAAAGCAACCAAGCCCTTCAATGACATTTCAAAAAAAGCAAGCCACTGAAGTTGTATACACAGAAAAAGTTTGAAAATTTGGAGAAGAAAGCCCAGAAATCTACAGGAAGAAAGCCAAAGAAGTTTCACTTATTGGTTAGCGTTAAATTACAGGCTGCTCTTTGATCACAATGTTAAAAATGTCTTTAGGAGAAAAATGCTTTACCATAAACTTACAAATGTACAGCTCATACAAAACTTTTTCCACATCCAAAGGGACTGGTAGTCTAGCAAAGGATTAACACAGTAAACACTGAAGTATTTTGACCTTTCCTCCATTGCTCCGTTTTGAGCAAAGAAAT
The DNA here is from genome assembly GCA_013399225.1 of Rhipidura dahli. Taxonomy (NCBI): domain Eukaryota; kingdom Metazoa; phylum Chordata; class Aves; order Passeriformes; family Rhipiduridae; genus Rhipidura; species Rhipidura dahli. Next base: position 2,189,516 of record VXAC01001162.1, read on the forward strand.
GCTCAAATTTCTAAGGGTGGAGAAAGCAAGAAGAACAGGGGGATGGAGACAGGATGGTGACACAAAGCAGGTGGGGTGAGACAGAAATCATTCATGAATCCTAAATGTAACACCAGAACACCGTGTAAGAAATTTGTTACCCTGCTTCTTGATCTCCTCTTTCCTCCAACTAGTTTCATGAATCGATTGTACTGCTCTTCTTGATTTGAGAGGTCCCTAATTTTTCTTATTTCTTCTTCTCTTTTTCTTCTCTCCTCCTCTTCTTCTTGTTTCCTCTGGTCTTCCTCTTTCTGCCGCCTGTCTAGCTCCTTTTGCTGCTGCACCTTCTTTGATGTCTTTGTCGGTTGCTTCCTTAAAGTTTGCTTGCCTTTAAATAAAAAGGTATGTGTTTAACTCCACTTTACCTTATTGGTTGCAGCTAATCCTAAATTCTTCAAGAGCTTTGAGTAAATGTGAGAGAGTTTAGAAGGACTAAAGGCTCACTGCTCACATAACTTATTTTTTCTGAGGCCACACCACTGACAGCCATTTCAGAAACATTAAACTTATTACCTGTAGTACTAGGTTTTTTGGTTGAATGTGCTTTTGTACTGGCTTTGACTTTCTGTGTTACACTTTTCGATTTTGTTAATTTTTCCTTGCTTTCCTTCATCACCTGTTGTTCTTTTTGCTGCCATTTTTTACTAGCAGACTGAAGTGCAAGAAGCCTAAGTTGCAATTCAGACATCTCTTCCTCATCATCAAGCAGCTTCTTGAGAAGAAAACAGAAGAAAGGACAAGACAAGAAGTCAAGAAACATAATTTAACAACTTTTTCTTTACAAGTTCTTTTGAAATCTTTCCCAAATATTTTTACTAAAAGAAAGCCCAAAAATCCTACTTTACTGGTAAGTATCATTTGTTAAAAATCAACAGTTCCTATTACTGGACTGTTACTGCACTGCCATTTGGAAAAAGCCATCACAAATTCATAATGCAATCACACCTCATCTATGGAGGAATACTTTCTTACCTTTTCAGATGCAACATCTGAACTGCTAAGCTTTCGCACTGATGTTTGTTCTTTGTCTTCTGTACCTTTCAAGAGAAAAAATACAGTGTTTTTGAACAAGATGTTTCTCTTGAGACAGAGCTACATTAAAATGACATGAAATTTAATCTATACAAACATTTTATCAGTATCACTGATACACAGTATAAAACAATAGCAGTGGTACATATAAGACTACATGAACAAACATTCAGATAAAGTTGGTATGTCTGAAAATCCGCATCCTCACGACTCCATAAGCCTAAGGCAAGATTTGTCATTTCCTAGTAACTCTTGTCTTAAGGTTTGCATGTACTGCCTCAAGAAGCAGAGAAAAACAAATTTGCAGACAAGGGGAAAAGAAGACTTCTTCTCGTGTGTTTTATACCACCATCTCATAGCAGCTGCTGTCCTGAGCATCTCGTATTTCACTGGCAGCTATTTTGAGTAACTGGTCATTCTTCTGCAGACTATAAAGGCCCAAAGCTGCAGTAAGAACACACTTGCTCCTTTTCACACCAAAGGAAAACAGAAAAAAGTTATAATATGGAAATGTATAGTACAACACTCTTTTCCTTCTAAACATTCAGATGTTAAAATATTAATTTCTTAGACTTCCCAAAATATAGCCAATTCTTATAGTGTGTGTATATATACACACACATACATATGAACATACTGTATTTTACATATATATGTATATAATGCTGTATATATTGCAGTATTACCTACTTTATTATAGCACATAATTAGTAATATAATTGGCAGTAAAAAAAAGTAATTATGAACTTTTTATATAGCCATATCTATATGTTTTTATGCATAGGACAAAGGCAGGAAAACATTTAGAGAAGCTTGCAGTTCTTTTCCTATATTAGTCTTTCTTCAAAGAGAGATTTCTTCCCACAATTCAAATTGGTGGAAAATAAATTCAGATTCTGTACAGCTTTAACTCTTCCTAGCATTTTATGAAAGTTACATTCAGAAACACACACAGTTTAAAGTACACCAAGATCTTATACATAAATGAATACGAAACTTAAAATTGCTGAAGGTCTACCTCCTTGCACGTGCATGCATTTGTTAAAAATGTACATACAAAAGAAATAAGATTAATATCTAAGAACCATATGAACTACAGAAGAAGATTCAAAAAAGTTATTATACTAAGTAAAGTTCCTAACCATCCAGTTCACAGGATGGAAGTAGGAAGACAGTAGAGTCATTTTTTTGATGCAGGCATATGAAGGGACATTCTGTGCTACACTAGAAGGGGACAACATGGACACAAAAGGCTAATGCACAACATGGGAAGGAAAGTATGGAATACTGTCAAGCCTGTCAGAGCAGCTTAACCACAGAGAATTCAAGAGAGACTCAAACTTCATCGAGTTTTAAGACAAGTTCCTCAACTTCTACAGGTCTGTAGAAACATCCAGTATACCATTTAAAAATAAAATGGGAAGATCAAATTGTGCTGGTTTCCCAACACATGCACCACATATTGTGGCAGTAAGGAGATTAATGTAGTATACATTTACTTAATACACATGAATCTGCAATAACTCCAATCAGCTGAATTTTTCTTTGAAAGCCTGCCTTATATCGCCATAAACATTCACTCAATCTGTCTGCTTTCAGATCATTCAGATATCATAGATTTGAGTATCACATAATTAAATGCTCTTAGTATGCGTATTAGAGCATCCATTTTTCACTATTATATGAACTGTATTCTCAACTTCAGTGCTTTTAAGTTTGAAAGCTGGATTTTTGAGATTGTTTTGCTTTTTAAATAGCTGCTTTACTCCTGTCCTGCTACGTCCTCTTCCCACAGACTGTTAGTTTTTCTTTAAAAATTTATTCATTTTCTTCATGTTTGTCAATAAAAATTGTATGACCTCTTAAAGAACACAAAAAAAAAATTATTACTAATGGAAAACACAGAAGGGGGAGAAAGTACCTAGAATTAAGTGGTTTGACTACTAAGTATCAGTTTTCTCTTTTGTCTTCTTTACAAGATCTGTCTCCTAAATTCTCATTCTGAAGTTACACATAAATCATTCTGACTGTCAGTGCTCAAGTCCTACCTTCCTTCATATTCCTGCCAAGTACTCACCTGCAGTCTTATTCAATCCATTAACTACTTTGTCTCTTCCCACTCAAATTGATAGTTTACACACATTGGCAAATTAGCGAACATCAGATGACAAGTGATAGCCTCAAGCACCACCCTTAACCACAGCAATCACCTACTAAACTACACGAAGCCTTAGAATAGGAAGCTTAAGTCAGCTGCCTTTTTTTGCTGCAGACTTAGTAGTAAGCTCAAGTGCTTTTACCACAGGTCAGCTGGACGTGATCACTTGTTTTTCAGTAACTGGTTAAAGCATCTCCGCAATTATCCTTCCTCTTCAGTCAGCAGTCGAAAACTATCTTTGACAAGACACTTATTCTACTCTTTGGCTGCATTTCTTCTATAAATCCTTTCTATTTCTGGCCTATGATTTCTTGACTATTTGTGAGTATCAACAATGATCAAAATAATTCTCATAAAAATATCTCATGGCATTAGTAATGCCAAGGTCGTGGGTTTGATCCCTGTAGGGGACATTAACTTAAGAGCTGGATTTGATGATCCTTGTGGGTGCCTTCCAACTCAGAATATTCCATGATCCTCGTCTTACACTTCAGAAAACACACAAAGATGAAATGCAGAAAAAGGGGTCTCAAAATGTTCTCTTTTTAGCTAAAAAATAACCACATTTTGCTTCTACAGAAAAGAACAAGGCAAATGAAGTAGTAAAACTTTCAGGCAGAAATCAATGGTTTCTGCTGTGAACAGCATTTAAAACCTTCAAGTCTTGCCCTCATGCTTTCTGCCAAACAATTGGTCTAAAAAACCACATTATTTAAAATACAAATCCAAAGCAAAAACATGCTTCCAAGAATGCTTATGTAATTCAAGGAATTACAAAACACAAGAGTTAAGTATGTTGAATCTTTAACTTGTAACTTTTAACACTTTAATTAAAGTTTTCTTCAACACCTAGTAAGTACAATAGATAACAGCAAGTAAATAGAACTTCACAAGCTAAAATAACTTTATAAGTATTTCTTTACCTTGGCCAGAGTCTGTTAGTTCAGATTTTTGCGATGACTGCTTCATTCCCTCTTTGCCTTTTTTCAATCTGCTCCTCTCAGCTGGAGTAGGCAGTTTTTGTCTGAGAGGTTTCAGTTCAAATGCTTGAAAACCCATAACCGGATTTTTCTCCTCAGGAGGTACTTCTTTTAAAGTGTCCGTTTTAATACTGTCATTTCCTACTGTTATTTGGTCCTCAGTGTCCACTGTTTTTTCATCATCTTGTTTCTCATTTTCTTCTCTGTTGCTCAAAGCCAGTCTTTCATCTTTATTAATGTGTTCAAGTTCTAATTGTATCTGCTTATACTTCAAGAGCAGATCTTCAAAACTTTCTTCAACAGAGCTTTCATTTTTGGAAGAGTAGTTCTGCTTTCTAGATGGGGACCTTCCAAAAGTTTTGGCTGAATTACTGGTCAAGAAATTTAAGACAAGAACTTGTATAATCTTAAAACAGTGGCAATATTACCACTGAAGACTACATTAAGTCAAAAGTAACTTATGATCATTTTTGTATATTTTACCTTAAGGCTAGCTTGAAAAATATCCTTAATAAATACAAGTACCATGCAAAACCTGTAGCCATTATTATATATTGACATTTTCTCAAACCAACAATTTCAAATATCCTACTTATGACAAGAAGGTCATGAATTGCTGAGAAGTCTCATCTCTTACTCACACCATACCCCTGGAAACAATAGCTATAATGCTGAGCTGGTTCTCTATGATACAAAGTCAGACTTCCAGAATTCAGAACTCTTCACCACTCCAGTACTGATTCCTCATCTGACATTCTGAAAAGGACAGGTTAAATTCCTTCTCACTCATTTTATCCTTTCATAAAATGCCACATCTAGCCAATATTAAGTCTGGCCATAGCACGATTACACACTGTAATAAATGCAGTTCAGCAAATGAGGTAAGGCACAGAAGAATCAATGAACAACTAAAGGGAATAAAAGAAAGGACAAAGACTTGTGATTGAAACATTCAGAAATGCTGAAGACGACTAGGAATTACTAATTACTCAAATAGGCTGCTAATGAATGTCCAAGACAAGCAGTGAAAATATTCTTAGGCACCTCTACCCACAACAAAAGTTGTTACCATTAAAGGTTCAACTCCTCTTACCTTAACCTGGCAGTTAAAAACTATCCTGCAAAATAATCATGCTCAAGGGGAAATCTTTTAAGATACCAAGTCAGGTCTTACTCATTTGACTCACAGTATCAACCCCACTGTGATAACAGCTGACTCACACCCAGTTACGTCAAATGCTTTTTCAACGTCATCTCTTTAAACAATAAACAGAGTAAAACTGTAAGCTAAGATAGGTGTCCTCTGAAGACAGACATACTGAATCCAGAGGAAAACATATTCATCTTCTGCTCACAACAAGCATCAACTATTTGGATATTTTGCTATGTTAAGTTCTAACATAAGTATGAAGAATCTTGGTATGACTCCTTCAAAAGCTACTTCCGTAATACCAGGAAATGTTTTGCTATACAATGTTTTCTGAAGTGTCAGCACAAAAAGCAGAAACTAGCAAAGACAGACTACATAGAATCCAAAAAGCAATCAAGCAATCTATAAATATACTCAAAATACTAAAAGCTATGTACAAGATAACACCAAATTATGCAATAAGCATATTTGCGAAATTCCCTTCCAACACATTTCTACTTTCAAAGAGCCAGCTACTTTTGTGATTTTGTAAATTAGAGGAAATTCTGAAGTTAACTGACTTACATTCATTTACAAAAGTAACTGCTATTTGCTATTGAAATACTTTAATAGCTTCTAAAGTCATCTGGAGATGGATAACAAGATAATTTTGAGATGTTTTTTGTGATCATGACAATACAATGACTAGAAGCTTCCACAACGGTGTTAACCAGAAATTCTGTGGTTAACATATGTAGAAATATTTTTATGTGGTTCTACACATAGAATGCAAGACTCCATTAAGTGCTGAGAAAGGCAAACTGGCATGTATATATTAAAACTACAATTGTGCTTCAATCAACTCAGGAGATCCAAAATGAAGAAAAATGTACACTGTGAAGAGCAGAATTCAATGGAAACAGAAAGTCCCATTTAGGTTCTATATTTCAAACTCAAATTCCACAGTTCTCTATGCAAAAATTCCTGGAGATAACAGCTTTACATTAAAGTTGACAAGAATTGAAAGAGAAAAGCCGATTAAAAGCTAATACCCCTAAAAAAGTAACAAGAATTCTTTCCACCATGTCCTTTACTCCACTTATATATATTCCTACAAAATGTGGTGCAAAGCAGAAATTCTAAGGATAAATCAAGTAAAAAACATGCCTTACCAGACTGTCATGGTTTAACAAGTCAGCAACTTATTACCACATAGTCACACTCTCACTCCTCCCTCCCCTCCATGGTGGGATGGGGAGAGAACTTGGAAAAATGTGGACTGAGGGAAAGTGGGTTGAAAAAATAACAGTTTAATAATGGAAATCAAGTAAAATAGTAATAATAATGAAAAGGGAGATAACAAAAAGAGAAAGTGGAACTACACCCAAGGAAGGAGGGTGATACACCACACAATTGCTCACCACCCACTGAGAGATGCCCAGCCCATCCCCAAGCAGCAGTCAGCGGCTCTCAGCCAACTCCCCACAGTTACACACTGGGTTTGACATTCTGTGATATGCAACACCACTGTGGCTAAGCTTGGGTCTCAGTTTTGCACACTACCAGCTTCTTGTGCACCTCCTCACTAGCAGAGCATGGGACGCTGGAAGTCAGCTTAGCGTAGGCACTACTCAGCAACAGCTAAAACATCAGCGTGCTATCAACTATTCTCATACTAAATCCAAAACACAGCACTTCACCAGCTAGCAAGAAAAGTAACTCCATCCCAGCCAAAACCAGAACTCAAGATACTGAAAATATTTTACTTTCCAGAGGGGACGTCAAATACCATTCCAGGGCACAAGCCTCCTTGTACCAGTTGATATTAAAGTCTCCTCTGAAGTTACATGCCAACAAACTACGCTGGTACTCCACTGTCAGCAACATTGGAGGTACCTTGACCTTCTTTAACTATATGATCCATAAACAACTGAATGTTCACGTATTAAAGAGTAAAAGTAATAGAACATTATCTGCCACATTTAAACAGAAGAGTGAATCTTAAGTGCTAGGAATAAAACACTTCAACATCCTCATTCTCTACTTTTGGTTTGAAAATGGAATTTCTTGCTTCTGAATGCCCTTTTAATTAAAAGAGGAGACTCTGCATCAGCATTAAGAAACATTGCAAAGTCTGTTTAGGACAATACATGCATTTGCTCGGCAAATTACTCCTAACACACAAAGTAACCATTTTTGGCTACTCAGAGCAACACTGCAAATTAAGAGTCTTGAAAGCTATTTTCAGCACTAGAATTGCCTTACTGTGAAAACTTGGACAAATCACATCTTCACTTGCTGCCTCTCAAGATAAAACCCTTGAAATGAAGGATTCCGATGAAGCCTTCAATAATGCTGCAACTTTACCACATGAGACTTAATAAAAGCATCTCTACTGCTAGTTTACATAGTCCATCCACATTTAAACAAATAAAAAATATTAATGACATAAATAATAATATAAAAACAAGGATCACAGGGATCAATCTGCACAGTCCAGCAAATACCCATCCTTTGACTATTGATATGAAGGACAATAAAATACTGCAAAATTCTGAAGAACAGCTTTTAACTGCCATCTCTCTTGCCCAGTGTTTCTTACTCTCATCTACATTTTCAGTTAGGCAACAACGCAGTTACATCAAGTAACCAGGCTGCCCCAAGCTACATTCAGCGTCAGTTCTTTACATTACTTCTCACAGCAAACAAGAAAAATTAGAGAAGCTTTTCCTACCACTTTCACAATTCCTGCTTCTAAAAGGATAAAATATCAGAATTCTGATAGTCACTTAACTCTTAAAAGCAATCAGTGGAGAACATCCTACAAGGAATAGTGGGTATGGCTTTCATTTGAATGCCCACATAAACCACACTTTGTGTATGCAGACCCACTTCAGCTTAGCTAAAACTGACTAAAGCTAAACCTACGTGTAATAGCCTCTGAAGGGATGAAAGTGAAAATGACAAAAATAGTAGATCCTTCATTGCACAATATAGGAAATTAACAAGTTTAGGGTTTTAGCTTTACAATTCCGACACTAATTACACATACTAAAACTGCCGCACCAAACACTGACCCCACTTCACAATATTCGCACTTGGGGCTAGAAAAGCAGCGGCCTGGAATCCAGCCGACAAAAGCTTCCTTTCAGGCTATGCTTTTTCTTTTTCCTTTCACCCGACGGATCGGCCAAGCCGCAAGCCAGATCACGGCAGTAATCCGACTTCCCAGCAGCCTCTTCTTGAGCAGGGCCGGGTGCCCCGGCCAACCCCCAGGATTATCTTGAGAGCCTCCCCCTACGTTACCGCTGCAGGAATCCCACTGCCAGAGCAGGAGGGAAACAAGACCCTTCCCAGGGCTTTCGGCCACGTAGCGCGGCACAGCCACACCCAGGCCCACCGCAGCATCACAGGTCCCCCGCCCCCGCTCGCGTCTCAAGGATACATTTTCGAGGCGAGGGCTCCCTCCAGCCCTGGCTGCTACTGAACCCGCCGCTGCCTCCCCCGCCGGGCGGCCTCCCCGGAGGGTTGCCGGGCCGATCGCTGCAGCCTCGACTCCGGCCCCAGCGCCCACCGCCCCGGTAGGGCCGGCCTCGGAAGCGGAACCGGTCCAGGGCGTTGTGGCTGCGCTCCCAGAAAGAGAGCCGCGGGCCTGTGTCGGAGTGCGAGCCCGGCGGCATCCGCGGCGCCGGCGGGTGGGAGCGGAACGAGTCCTTAGGCCGGTACCCGCCGTGGCCGTGCACGTGTCCCGTGTCGGGCGGGGGCTGGTGCCGCGAGCGCGGGAAGGGCCGCCCGGGGGAGGACACGGAGCCGCTCCCATGGAGCCCGGGGGGTGGCCGGCGCCTCGAGTACGGCCTGGTACTGCTGCTGCTGCTGCTGCCGCCGAGGCCGCCGGAACGCTCGGAGCGGCCGCCACAGGGCCCGAGGCCGTTGTTGTCATCGTCGCTGATCTCGCCGTCCTCCAGCTCCCCTTCCTCTTTCGGGGAGAGCCCGCTGGGGTCGGGCGCGGCCGCCGCCTCCGCGGCCGCCATGGGCCCACGACAACGGTCTCGGCGCGCCCTGCGCCCCTTCTGCCGGCGCACGCGGACTCTCGCGAGACCACACCCCGTCGCTCCCACCCCAAAGGCGACAGAGATACGACGCGTAGGAAAAGAAGAGGCGCGGGGCAACGCCCCTCTTGCGGGGCTTCCTGGGTAATGTAGTTCCCCGCTCAGGGCGAGGCCTTGCACGGGGGCAGTCGGCGCCTCAGCCTATCGCGCGGCGGCGGTGGGCGGCGGGCGCCAATGGGCGCGCGGCCCGCCATGTTGGTACAGGGGGCGAGCCAGGAGGCCGCCATCTTATCGACGGGCACGGCACTATGTGGGCAGGGAGTGGCGGCATGGCGGTGGGCTGCCCTGCCCTGCCCTGCCCTGCCCTGCCCTGCCCTGCCCTGCCCTGCCGGAACGGACAAAGACCCTCTAGCTCGTTTGGGTTAGGAAGGATATGTTTATTCCAGCGCCGGAAAGCTGTGAGGATCACTCCAAAAGCACAGCTCCGAGATTACAAAGCAATCCAAAGTCTATTTATCCATGAAAGTTCTAAATATTCAAAATACAAATGCATATTAATAACATGGACACCTCCCATTCCCCGCTTCGTATGGAAAGTAGCTAAAAAGTCATTAAGCATGCATAGTTCTCTCTAGGGAATGGGTCGGTGGTCTCATAATTATGGGGGGGGAGGGTCCCTCGTTGGATGAAGTAACTCTTCTTCCTCGCTANCCTCTCCTCTCCTCTCCTCTCCGTGGCAGGTCTCCTTGGTGCTGTCTGGGCTGTGCCAGCTGAAGTGCTTCGGGGCTTGCACCTCCTGGGTGCTCACTGCGGGTGCTGGCCACCATTTCTCTCTTGGTGCAGGCCGTGCCCTCCTGCTTCCCCCAAGTGCACAAGCTGCTAAAGAAGGGAAGGCAGCAGGTGTTCAGGCATTAACCCCCAGCACCCTCCTACTAGCTAAACTAATGTTAAAATCTTTTAAGAAGGAGGTTTCTGTGAAGCTGTCTAGACCTCTAATTGCCTAGAAGTTCAGATTGGCCCTAATGCCTTCAGTGATACAAGTGACAAGCAAGCATCAGGGAGGGTAAAGCAATTGCATGAACACCTGTAATCATTTGTTCTATTTTCATATCCTTTAAGTAGCATTCTGTTGCTACCTGGCTGGTTGTTACGGGATGCAGCATCCTACCAAGAGTGCTGACTGGAGAGCAGTGATTACTTTCTTGTGCAGAAGAAACTTGGTTTTAAAAAAAAGCCTTTCTAGGTTAGATTGGTATCTCCTTTAAAGCTCACAAAACCTGACTTTTAAGACTAAGAAACCTGAAGGATTCTTTTCAGTTATGCGTGCTAAATATCTTTGCAGATTTGCCATGATTTTCAAACTTGAAGAAAAATGAGTGCATCTTTCTGCTTTTCCTGAGAGTGAATTATTAAGATGTTTTGTTGGGTATTTTTTAGTGAGTAACATGCTATGAAATCAGAAGCACCAAAATAAAACTCAGTATCATGCTACTATTTATTTTCCTTTGCCTTCCTCTCTAGACTTGGTTTAAATCCAAAGAGAATTGAGAGAGTGGATAATACATATGCTTTGTAAAGTCCAAAATGTCATGCCAAACAAGCTTACTTTTTTTTTCTCAAAACACCTTTTACCATTTTTTTGATCTAACTGGACAAACTACATTACTCAAAATAGATTCCAGTGATTTCATAGAAAACAGGGTAATGGAATGTGTTAATCATATCCTACATTTCTCAATTAACTCCTGTTTAAAACTGTGCATTCTTTGAAGATATTACAGGGAAGCAAGTTAAAGGTTTGCTGTTTCACTCCCCCTCCTCACCCCACATACCCATCATTCTACATCAATGTGCTATTTGTGTCAGTACTTCTGTTCAAATAGTTGGTATCCCTAGGAATCAGGCATACATTACTTTACATATCCCACAGTACTAAAAACATGCAAATGTGACATAGGACATACTGAAAACTTCTTCAAGTAGCAGCTGGAGGCCAAGCAGGTTTCTTAAACATTGCTAGCTGCCTATGTCCATCTCTGAAGTGTAATCCACTGTAGTTAAAAAGCAGTTTCAGTATCACTACATGTAAGCTACAGAAATTTCCCTCCCAGCACATGACCTCACTTGGGCACGCCAGAGCTTTGCATACATCTGATTCCAGCTGCCTTTGTACAGTTACCTTTATTTCTAAGTGTTTTCATGCACCAGTAGTAGGAAATTAGTATCAGTATCTTTTAGACCAGAAGGGAAAATGTTCATTGAACTGTAAGGTATTGGCAAAACATCAGGTCTTTTATGGGAAATTACCATGTGGACGTGGGTATTCCCACTCTATTGACTGTTATTAAATGTTTGCTTACTGTTCAAGCAACAAGTGTGCTGAGTTTATTCAACAATGCTATATGATCTGTATTATAAATTTCTACCAAAGAGAAAACTTAAATATCTGTGCTTAATCATCTGTAAAAGAAAACCCTGAGAATCTTCCAGTGGTTGTGCATATCCTATGGTACCGTATATCCTTACTTTCATTTCAGTCATCTGATACTCCCAGCTTTCTGCTGTCATCTAGGGTTATCATGCAAGTAATTTTAAATTTTCAGAAAGAAGCAGATTCACCACAGTTAATAAATAGAGAAATAGACAGTGTCAAATTCTTTTCTGTAAATGGTATAAAATATTATGTGTAAAAAGAATGCTTTTTCTGATGGTTTTGCTACCTACACATCTGAACAGAGGCCATAAACATTTGAAAACTGCAAGGGAGCTGCCATTTAAATAGATAGAAGAAATATAAAGTAGCTTCCCTGCTTACGTCATGAGTAATAGATTAAGAATTTTTTTGTGAGGTTTCATTGCAGTGTGTGAATTTAAGATAAAAAATAAAGAAATTTTATTTTAGCTGCATTTGACTTCATAACTTTGGAACAGATTATACTGATGCTGTAGAAAAAGGTTTTGTATTAAATACTGAATGTATTTTCAGTAAAAGACAAATAGAATTATTTAAAATACAGAAAACCATACATTTTAATACAGGAGCACAGAACTGGACCTGTTTCAAAATTTGAGGCAGGAAATTAGTAACATGCTTACCATGAAAATTAAATTCAATGATAAAAAGTAAAATGAATTTTGTCTTTACAGAAACACAGTCTGAGTTATAAAGACTCAGACTGGGCTGGATTTCAGAATATAATAGATGTTTAGTATCTTTTGCTACTACAATACATGGCTTAGGCTAAAATTGTTTTTGCTCTTCTTGCTTTGCAAGTGTCAATTACAATCATAGGTTCAGGCTGGATCTTCTGGTTGGTGACGTAACAAAGATTAATGTGTTCTTTGCATTTCTTCTGCAGTTGTGTGGTTGCTCCTGTGCTGTGCCTGTGCCAGCTGACACACTACCCAGTTTATCCATAATTTGACATGTTAGTTGCACAATCTCATATAATTTTGTTCTGTTTCTTAACTAATTTCTTCTGGATTTTTTTAAGTCTTTTTTTTAACATAAACATGTGTGAAATCTTCCAAAGAAGAAAGCAGTTTCTATCCAAGCAGGAACATCCAACACCCAATTTCAAAATAAACACTAAGTGTAGGTAAGTTCTTACTGAACACAATGTATTCAAACTACATACCAAAGTAAAAAGAAGCAAAAATTAGATGAGGTCATAAGTTTAGAAAAGGAACAAAGCATCATTTCCAAATAGAAGGCAGAGCTGGACAATGATAGAATGAAATGCCTCATGACATGCTTAAAATCAAATATTATTTCACCAAGAGATATATCTGAACAAATTATAGTACATACCTAAAGGAATTTTCTCTTGGATGACATAAAAGTATGAGATATTTCTATGAGATAGGAGATTAAAATGAGGTATTTTACAGAAGACTATTTATAAAAGCTTTTCAAATAAAAAAGTAGTCTGTAATCTTTACTTGGGTATTTATGGGGAGTTAATGCTAAAATATGAATCAGTGACATTGTATGTTCTCAGATGTGCACTTGGTGATGAGAAAAATCTCCTTTTAATGATTGTGCAATTATTCAGTACCTATCAGTTACTAAAGAAGACTTTTATAAAATCTGGAAGATGTCAAAATGTGATTTTAGGTTTTCACCTCAGGTATTAATAGTCTGATGAAAGACCTGAGAGTTCTGTCTTTCCCAAACTGCATATAAGAAGCTTTTTTCCTTTTGGAAGAGATTTTATTTTTAGGAACATAAAATAGTCACTGCAGATAACTTCAGATGGAACACACTCAAGTAGCAGTTAACTCCCTCCCATTAGATGTTGCTAAAAGGAATGGCAATTTCCTCTCAGGAACCTCAGCACCATTTCCTGTATCCCCAGAGGTTTTCAGCTGAGGATCCTTCCTTGGTACTTGAGGCCCTACACAATCCTTTGAGCAAGGACTCCTAGAACTGAGCAACATGTTGACGAGAAGTAAACAAGCAATGTCAGGAACTGAACCATAGAACTCGTGCCCTCTTTAAGGCAAAGAACACTGTAGGCTTCTTCTGTTGAGTTTGTACTAGTATTGGACACCTAGACCAATGTTAACCCCAAAGACTGTGGTTGACTGTGTAATGCTCTTTTTTGCCCTTTGATGGGATGTTTGGTGTTCCTTAATACTTCAAATTGTATACATAGTTGATTATAGTTATTTATATTGTTATTTATAGTGTGCAGATGCTACACCCCAGTTAGAGATATTTAACAGATCAAGTGTCTGTGGCAATTTGTCATGCTTGGATAGATATGCAAGTACATATATAGTAGATTAAATGCAGCACTTTCCACTATTTTGGTGGTTTCCTCAGTGCTTTTTAAATACTTCAGATATTCCTCAAAATACAAAATCTGAAACTAAAAGCTCAAATTGGTATGATTTAAAATAATATTAGCAGTTTTAACTTTTCTATTTTACAAGTAAATACTGCAATAGATTTGGTTCCACACAGAATGTTGGAATGAGAAAGAAAAGAAAAAATAAACTTCACATTAATTTCCTGAGACTTTTTTTTTCTGATGAGGATTGTGAAATTATACGGTAGCACTGTCATCTATGTATGGAAGGTACAATACATTTATTTTGTTAAAAACACTGTAGAAACATATAGAAGCAATATCCTGTCATGTCCTGCAGTTTTGAGAATTATTCTGTCCCATGTTGCCTGTTGCATTTGCTTTCAAGTAACAAGTGTTCCCAGGTGCAACTAATCCCAGGTGGTGGGTAGGAGTTGGAGCTTCATGCATATCTCTATTGGATCAACTTAGATCAGTTCCTATTTGTTACCTTGGACAAAGAATTTCTGCCTTCAGGGTTTTCCAGGTTGGTTGTTTTACTGACAGATTACATGCTATGGGAAGCATGATGACACCTTCACTAGAATGAAGAGGGTTATTGGAACACACCCAACATTTTGAAAGATTTAAGTCTTTAGCATAATGGTAGGCCAACTGAAGAAAGGTATTTTAATAGTTTATGCAAAGATACAAAGACTTTCAACTGTCTGAGGACAGAGCATGTTTATAGATCTGATGCTGTTGATCTTTAGTCATGTGTGTGTCACTTGGGTGTAGACTCAGGTCTGTGGTCCCCAGTGGTGGTACATTCAGAGGCAAGTTCTGGAAGGATTTTTTTTTTTTCAGTCTGTGAGTGAGTAGTCTTCCCATTACTAGAGCTCACCTGTAGCTTGGATCTATGTGGTGGATTAGGTGGGCTGTGCAGTAACCTTATGGGTTTGCCTGTTGCAACTTCACATGGATATCGTGTGTGTTTTTATTCACAGTGATCTTGATATATATTAGGGCCAAAGGGAAATCATTTGGCCCTTTTAGGCCAGTTTATTCACAAATTTTGGCCAGTACAATTCTTAAACAGATTTCTTCCTTTCAGCAACTTGAAAGTGTAAATGCCATTGAATTCCTAGGGTTTTACAGACCCCGTGGGCAACCTGTCCTGTGAAATGAGTCCCCTGGTCACTGTGTGGTACAATGGGTATTCCAAAATGATGCATTTTCTCAAAAGTTTCTTGGTGACAGTAGTAATATCTGTGTTTCTATATGGACAGACCTCCACCCATACTGAGAAAGTGTTTATGACTAAAAAAGTGTATTTGTGGTTACAGCATTTGGACATATGCATAAAATCCACTTGCAAATTTACAAAGGAAACCCATGGGTCAAGGTGTGCTGCATCTTTGGTTTTGATCCTTCATCTGTTCTTATGGACCAAATAAATTAGACAAGTGCTGCAGTATTGCTGTGCTCTTGCAGAAAATTTGGGGCAAACCAAGCTCATCATACTAATGCAATCACACCCCCTTGCCAGGGCAAGCCACTAGGTGAGTGACACCAGCAAATTAAGTGAGAACAACCTGAGGTGCAACAAGGTGGTGATTTGGGGAGGGCCATGAGGAATAAAGGTGTAACTGGCATAGCCAGGGAATGTTTTCATCTCCCAGGGCTGGGTCCTGCAAAGCAGTTGTGAAAGAGAATTAAACTGGTATGTAAAGACGTGTGACATGACACTCAGTGCCAGAACAATTTCTCAGCTTTTTGAGCAGCACTTCACTGTTACTTTTAAATGTAATCTCTACTGTAAATATGTAGGGAAATCAATGAATTTAAATGTTTTGTCCAGCTCCAAATATCTTTTCTTTATACTATCTTCAGGAAAGCTCAGGAACCCTAACTTGGCAAGAAAATAAGTTGAAGGGGATGGTAGTCACAAAGGCCCCAGTTTAAGGCACAGAGGGTTGATATTTGACTTTGTCTGTGCTGCTAAATAACTGGGCTTAGATCCAATCCCTCAAGACCAGCTGGTGCTTAGGACTAGCCCACTCTCTATGGACTTCCTGGAATCATCTCCTCAGAAGAGTCCAGATACATCTGGAGAGTAAGTTTACAGTTCAACAGTGTCAATTACTGAGAGGTCAGTGCTTCAGCTGCACCCAGCTGCTATTTATTTTTTTTTTCATTTAGCAGTATAAATTTATCATCAAAGTCTTCTCTCTTAGTTAACAGAGAAAGAAAAATTTCTTTACTGGTTGTTTCAGTTCCCCTAATGTAAAGTGACTTCAGAGGGGAGATACATTGCAGGAATCTTAATTGTATTAATTAGTAGGAGGCCAGTAACATCCATAGCCTCAAATTGACTATATATGAAAATGTCCTAAGACAAAGAATTCTTGAACATCATGCCATAAGCCATTCCTGTAAAAGTTTCAGTACCTTATATCAGCCAGCAGCTACCAGTGGCCTGTTTATTGTGCAGAAAGCTTTTCATTACTAGTTATATTTGGATGTGAGCCTTTTCTAGTGGAACTGTAAGGTCAGTATTCAGGAAGAAAAATAAATTCAGAAGCTCTCCATGTGGCAGATCTGACCCTAGAAGAGTTCTTGAGTGTCTTGTTTTCACAGTTTTTGACGTATGTTCTTTTGGGTTTGAATCTTTGGGGGGAAAAAAACCAACAGCTCCAGCATACCTAAGGCTTACATCTAAATCAGTGACTGACATAAATTAAACATATAAGATGAATTCCAGATAGTTGGACATATTTGCAGAGGGAAGTCTCAAATAATTAACATAAAAGCAGGCTGGTAAAGTCTCAAGACAAAAGACTGCAAAATATATTTTTTAAAAATCGTGATCCATTCTACTGAAATAATCATGGATGTTTAAAATGTTCACTTTTTTAAAATTAATTATTTAGATTTCTTCTTACAAGATTCTGTTTGAATTCTAGTCATTCTCATTTCTGCATCTCTATTACCAAATGTCAATGTCATCAAGAAAAAATAAATGTAGCAAGACTGGGCAACTGGGAGATAACCTCCTGTTGTGATGATGTTCTAGACTTCACAAAACTGAAGGATTTCATATACTGAAAAGCAGAGCACCACTTTATGTTTGTTATGACAAAGGCGTAAATAAGGCATAAATGCAGATTCCTTCCACAGATGTAAGAACGTGCTTTCCACCTCCCTTCCCCAGCTTGTCAAAACTTTTTTCAGAGATTAAAACAGTGGTGCTACCTTAGAGTGTTGTGTACAGTGACAGGGTGTTCTGGGACTTCAGTACCAACTTCTGACACTGGGTGGATCTCTGAAGTCAGAAGAACAAGAAAATAAATCTTTAAATGACACTGTTTTGGCATGAGAAGAGTGGATTGGGCTCCACCCTGTTTGTTACCGTCTTGATTTCTCCATTTTTAATCTGCTTCAGGACAGAATGATTTCCTGTGGCATCCCTTTACTGTTGCTGTCTTCTGAAAGAGTGGGAATAAATTATCAAGGAAAAGCAGCAGAATAGGCAGTGCAGTATTCTTTCTGATGAGAAACTTCAGTTGCTGAAAACATTGGGAATCTGCAATTCTTTGTCCTAGGACTTAAACTCATCTTACTTTTGAAATACTTTTTCTGCCACCAGTTCTGCTGAATTTGGGCTGAAGAGAAAAAGGTAAGGGATATTTCTGCCTAACTTTTGTACACATGTAGCCACCTCTTTTGGGTAAAACTTTCCTTACATACTCTGTAGTTTTGGTTTTCCAGAATGTTTTCACATTTCATACTTAATTACCCAGTTTCTAAACTGAAAAAGTTTTCAGTTCCTTAGCAGTGTTTGAAGCTGGATGTCTGGTATTTGCCCTGGGAGAACCAGGACCAAAATTCTGTAGTGTCAAAGTCAAAATACTGTATTTGCATGAGTAAATGTATTGATTTAATAAATACTCAATGATAAAAAATACATTCTTTATTAAAAAGTAAATTTCCCTAAATCCAGTTTAGTGGTCACAGAGTACTTGCTGTTTTGTCTATCTGCAAAATGCAGCTAAATCTGTTGTGCACTTGGCAAGTGCATTATCCTCTAATATTTATCTCCTTGAGGAAATAATATTTATCCAGTTTAATAAAAAACTGAACATCTGCCCAGGTAAGACACAACATATAATTTTTCATATGCAACCTTACAAATGCAAATTTACAATCTACAGCAAATCTAAGAATTATGAGTTTTAATTTATATTATAAGCTTCATCATAATGCTGCAGTGTATGTAAGAAAAATAATTCTCTTCATAAACATGAGACACCACTGCTCTCCATAGTATTTTTAAGCTACTACTAAAGTAGAGGGTCTTCTGTGACACAAGACCAAATCAATACAAGATTTCTACATTGTATGAAACGTGAAAGTTCCCACTGTGCTGTGGATTTGAATTTGCATTCATCCCACAGCTGGATATTTCCCTCATGAACTTTCCTTACAATTTATTTGGTAGTTCTATGCATAACCATTGAAGAATGATTTTATAATTTGTTTTATTACAGGATGCAGAGACTCTGCTTAGGGCTCAAGGCAACTTTTACAAACGTTCAATAAAATGTTTAATATAATGTTTCACTGTGTATATAAAAAAAGGCAGATCATCTGGTTTTATGTTGTTGTTGATTAAGTTTTTCATGTGATCTGGAACAAGATGTGATCCAATATTACTTCCCTTCCTTAAACTTTGCCCATTTGTGAAGTTTTTTAAATTCTTATGATTAACTGCTTTACAAACACAAAGTACTTGTTGCTAATTCAGAAAAACACAATATCCTCAGTATTTAGGCTGTGTCTTCATAGTTGATGCTTGTGCCTCTCATCTGTGTATAATACCCAGCCAGGGTTATCACGAATAGTGCCTTCATTCAGTTTAAAATTCATATTAATTTTGATACTTCACTTTCAACTATTCCACTATAACTTTTATTAACATAAAAAGATGAAATGAAGTTGAAGGTGATTTAAGAGGCATTTTACATGCTTTAGTAGATTTTATATAATGAATTTAATATAACACAGAAAAGAGGTGTGACAACTATTTTTCTATACTTCCCCAGTCAAACTGAATTAAGTACACATGCACTAACCTCTATTGTGCTTCCAGTCTTAATCAACTGAAACAATCATAAATGAGGACTACATTTGAGAGTGGATGAAGTGATGGATACTGTATTTCTTCTAGCAGTATTCATCATATGGTTTTATTCATCCATTTGATGGTGTTGATATCATCTCCCTTGAGTTTTTGGGTCAGTCTTCACATAGTATCACCACATCTTCCCTGACTTGCATGGCATCACAGCATTGTACAGCCACAAAGAGTTCATGCCAGAGATGCATGAAGTCTGCTTTTTTTACAAAAACATCCCACCCTCCTCACATGGGAAAGGCAGAGAACTGGAGTCACTATAGCTTAGAGCAACTGAAAACAATGTTGGCAAAAGACAGCGGGGAAGATACAAAGTTATATCCGGACTGGAGATGTGACAGACGAAACACTATCATCCATTGATTACATTGGCAGAGTTTACCCTTCAAGCATCCATTGTGTAGTTTAGTGCTCTTTTATTTCAGATCCAGGTCATTCATGATGAGCAACTGCTTGAAAAGTCTCCATCCAAAACTATTTACACAGACACAGCATTTTGGTATTTGAGCCACTGTTCAAAAAAAGCATAATTTCCCATCCAATTAAGGAGCTTATTTTTGAAATGAGCCACACATTTCCATTTCTCTTCATCTTCCAGTGACTCACAGAGTGGTCTATGTTTTGAACCTCTCAAAATGTTTTGAACTGTTTTGAACAATGAAACATAAATTCACAAATAGTTGGACTTGATAGCCTGTTAATTTGGTTTCTCTGTTAGGAAGAAATGTTTAGGAATACTAGGGCTTTTTTTTTCCTTTTGCTAAGTGCTACTGAACTAATATCAAAACATACCTGTTGTGACTGATTTTGTTTGATTTTGTTTGTTTATTTGTTTGTTTTGTTGGAAAGCTTCTGAAGTCAGTCCAAACAAAACTCTTGTAATATGGACATCCCCTAGAAAAGCCATTAGTCTGCTGGTTGGTATAGTCAGTTAAAAATAGTAAATCAAATTTCCATCCTTGTTCTGCTTAGTTCTGACAAGTAAAGACTGGTAAACACTGGTCTTCTACATGCCCAGTGATTTCAAGTAGTTGATAAAACTGTCACGTCTGCAGTCAGACATCTCTTTTTGAGCTCATTACATTTGATCTTGCTAACAAGAAGACAAGATAAAATTTAAAAATGCTTGGCAAGCCTGTAAGAATCCAGGCCTGGTCACTGGAAGCAATTTTTTTTTTAATTAAGATTTTATTCCATACCTAGGTTTACCTTTGGTTGACTCCCTCACCTCCCAATATCTCTTACAAATTATTTTAAGCACAATGAAAGTTAGTAATCTTAAATCTTCAGCAGTATTTACCAGAATTGTCTGCTAAACACCCTAAAGGTAATTGTGACAGAGTTCTTGAGCTAAAGATCTGTCCTGGGATAGAGTTAATTTCTTCTTGGTAGCTGGTACATTGCTGTGTTTTGGATTTGGTATGAGAATAATGTTGATAACACCCTGGTGTTTTGGTTGTTGCTAAGTTGTGTTTATCCAAGGACTTTCTTGGTCTCATGCTCTGCCAGTGAGGAGGTACACAACTCCAAAAAAAATCCTAAAAATAAAATCCCAAAAAACCCCAACCCCAAAACAACTGTGAGTGAGCATAGCTTGGACAGTTTACCTGAACTGGCACAAGGGATATTCCACACCACAGACCATTATACCCTGTTGTATAAGCCGAGGGAGTTACCTCTACTGGGGGCTAATTGGGGTTTGGCGATGGTGTCTGGCATTGGTCAGCAGATGGTGAGCAATTGCTTTGTGCATCACTTATTTTTCCTTTTAACTGTCATTATTATTACTTACTTTTTTTTTTTTTTTTTACTTTATTTCAATTACTAAACTGTTCTTATCTCAACCTACAAGGTTTGCTTTTGATTTTCCTCCTCATTCCACCAGGGTGGGGAGGAGGTAAGTGAGTGACTAGAGGGTTCTTGGTTGTCATCTGGGTTTAAACCCCAACAAGATCCTAAAATCTAACTATGACCAGTGTGGGGAAAATATATATATGTGCACAGTTCCATCACTGCTTCTCAGTCTACTTGAACAAGTTAAACTGCTGATTTTAATCATTATATATAATACATTAAGTTACACCTAATACAGCTTGCTGTGCACCCTTGCTGTGCAGATGTGGCGGACATGAGTTTTCACAGGACAAAAATGTGACTTAATTATCTTGAATCACTTAAAAGTTATCTCAATCTTGAAGCTAGCCAATCTGTTCCTTGCATAGCTATAATTCTGTCAGCATAGACTATGCTCTACACCATACAGCAGAGATGCAGCTCTGATGTCAGTCAGTGTCTACCAAGCATCTCCTCTCCTGAAGTCCAGGGCAGTGAGCTTGCTGTGCACCCTCCTCACTGCCCTAAGTATCTTGAAAGGCACCATTTCATGGTCACTTGCAGCCAAAGCTGCCTTTGAGATTCATGTGCTTCAGCAGCCCCTCCTTGTTGGTGAGAGCAAGGCCCAGCAAAGCACCTCTCCTTGTTGGCTTCCATGTCCCTTGGAAGTTATCGTCAACACACTTGAGGAACCTCCTGTATTGTTTATGCCCTGCTGTATTGTTGTTCCAACAGGTATTGTTATGGTTGAAGTCCCTTGTGAAGGTCAGAGCTTGTGAATGTGGGGGTGCTCCTATCTGTCTCTGAAGAGACACATCCTTCTGATATGTCTGAGGGTCTGTATCCTTCCATTCTAACACTCCAGTCATAGGAGCCATCCCACCATGTCGCTGTGATTCCAGTAAGGTTGTAGCCCTGCAGGCATGTGCACATCTCTAACTCCTGTTGTTTATTCCCCATGCTGTGTGCATTTGCATAGAGCTGTTTAAGTTGGACCCCGCAGTGCAGCCAGTTCACTGGCTGGAGTAGCTGGAATTCCTTTGTGCTGCTCTCCAGGTGCTGTCCTGCTAACTTCTTGTTGCCTAAAGGCAGAAGAAAAACTTTCCAAACAATATTAGAATGGATAACATAAAGAGCAGTCTTTTAATGAAAGCTTTCAGGTGCTTTCCCTATGTCCACACATAGCATCAAATTTTCACAATTTTTGTAAGTTTAACTAATCAATTCATCCAATAGGAGACTGGTTGCCCTGGTAACCCACCCTTGGACCTGCCCCATTGGAGTCTCTCCAAGGGGTTCCTAGTGCTGTATCTTGTTATGTCTCCCAGGTACTGGTGCAAAACAAGATGTTTTTGTTAGAAGATCTTTTCCTTGAAAGTAAGATCAAACAGCATTTCAAGAATGTGACATAATGTGTAAGAAAGGGTAACTACTGTTCTAAAGTATAAGAAAGTGCTAGAAACTATACAGCTATATATTAAAAATCTACAAAGCTACAGATATATAAAAAAGCTAAAAATCTTTCGGCATCATTGTGATCCTTCCTCCCAATTCTGGGCATCTCTTGTGGGAGCACTGGCATCAAACTAGTGGGACTGGGATGGAAGGAGATTCTCCTCCCCTGGCAGCTTCAGTTTGAAGCCTCTTTACCATCTTGGCAAGTCTGTGACTGAAGATGGTCATTTCTTGTGCATAGTCCTTTTAGATCTTTACCTGCCTTACTTACTGTTAGTTACCCTTCCCCATGACTGAATTACCTACTGCTGAAACCTTTATTTTTTTCATTACCTTGTTTTTGCACTCTAGTTTAATTATTTAACTTTCTCCTCTGTAAAATGCAAATATGCTAGATATATCACAATTCTGAATACATGCTACTTTCAATATGTTGGTTCTTTCCTGAATTACTTGATAAAGTAGAAAAACACAGCATAAACACACAGTAAAAAGGTGGGTCATTTGCAATAAATGACCAGAAAAAGGACACTATGAATAAATTTAATTTGTGTCATTGTCCTTGGATAAACTCATTTGACACAAAGCTAAAGCCTATTCACACATATTTAATAAGTTTAATACGTACAGCTTCATTCTGGGTTCTGTTATTTTTTGGTAAGCCATTTGGATATTTATTCTTTATTTATTGCTTTATAGTCCACAATTCAAATCCTGGTATGAATAGTTTTGCTATAGTGTTAAGCACTGACATTTTTAACTGCTTCAAAAATGTTAGGAATTCATCTGTAAAGCAACTTCTTTGGTATGAAAATTACTGTTTGCAATTTGGTTGGTATTTCCACAGGCAACTACTAATTATGAATGCTCTACTTAACATAAATATTTATCTGCAGTGTTACTTTTCCCTTCCTGCAGTCTAACTTTTTCCCTTCTCTTTTCTGTAACTATCTAAAGACACTATCAGCATAAATTTTTACAGTCTTACTGTGCTGTCTTTTTTAAGAGTGTGAATATTGTTCAAGGCCCTTGTGAACAGCTATACTTAATACAATGTTAACAATATTTACAGATTTTTAATTTCGTGTATTGAACAGTATTTTGTCTTCAATCAGTATTTGGTTATTGATAAAACAAGATTAACAGTGGAGAATAGAAGATGTTTACATTAGTATTTAACTTTCAAGCTATATTATTCATAATGTATGCTATCAAGCATACATTATCATATCATATATTCATAAATATGAATAATGTTTTAAGCAGTGAAGAGAAATGGAAAGTTCTATCTCAGAAATACAAAAAAATAAGGCAGAAAATCTACTTCTAAAATCTTGATGACAATTTAGAAATGTTATATTATGGAAAATCTACTTAATTCCTAGGAAAAGAATGAATGTAAAAGAGTTATTAGCATGCTATGTACAATAACATGTTACTATATTCTTTCTGTTGTTCTGCTTTTAATCATCTCACATTCCTGCCTTTTATTAAATCACACTTATTTTTTACTTCTAGACTCTGCACTGGCTGTGTTTTGCATCCTAGACATTTAGGTAAAAGGTAAGAAGAAAATCTTCTTCTAAATATTGGGTAGTTTGTAATTCCAACTTTTTTAAATTTAAACTTTTCAGATTTTTCTTATTCCAACTATGAATTTGGATGTGAAAGTGTGAGGAAAACCTTTCAGGTCTATTTGTCGTAAGCAACTGTTACTTGCTGTTTTTTTAAATCTCAAGCTTATCACTACTATTAGGTGTGAATAGAGAATGGGGGGGGTGTTATAAGTAAAAAATGATTGTGAAATGAATGTATTGCATGTATTAAATATACATAATACTTTTCTGACTGATTCAGGAGTGGCTTTTTAAATACATTAATTCTGAACTCACAATATTGTAAGCATGGCAATTTAAGTTTTTTAAAAACCCAGCTTTTACTAATTAAAAGTGGTGTTGGTATTGTTGGTGGTGGTGTTGTTATTATGATTATTATTATCATTATTACAGGACCTAGTGAAACAGGGTAACATCTAGAAAAGGGGAGTTTAAACACAATATATGGGCCAATTACAGAACTGTTGTAGACATTACTTTCAATATTGTAGCTACTTCTTTTAGCTTCCAAATGTAGAAAGAAGTCTAATTTTGTGTTCCTTTCTTTCTTGTTTTCTAATCTACTTGTAACATTTAATGTGTACCAAGCTACTGCAGGAAGTTTGTTAGCAATCAGAAATACGGGAAGAGGGATGTATGAAACCACATTTAACAGAAGACTCAAAGCTGAAAAAGGAGTCAAAGCCAACATTATTCATGCACTGGTTGTTAAGACATTTCCTGACCAGAACCACCTTTGTCACACCAGGAGTGGAGAGCTGTGCTCTCTTTTTTCTGTTCTTACTCAGGTAAACTCCAGCAGCAGCAGCACTTTTGGCTTTAAGCCAAGGAGGTCTGTAGATAAACCAGTGCAGTAGTCTGGTATGTCCCTAAATCAGTGCCAAGTGCTACTGCATGTGGGCATGGGATCTATGAAGAAAGCTGAAGAGTCCTTTAGAGCTCCACAAATCTGCCCCTTCTTCACACCAGCTTATGTGTTCCATTAATCACAGTCCCACAGTTTTACAGAACCACAGATAACAGCCAGGGCTCTAGGACTCCTGCAGGAACATTTGTTTCTCCACCAGAAATTCCAGTATCAGTCTGCTACAGTTTAGGAAAAAAAAAAGTAAGCAATAAATTAACTAAAACAATTTATTACAATTAGGGATGTATTTGAATGAGCAAGTTTAAGGGAGTTGGTTATACCAGAACAAGCAACTGCTTGTTCAGCCACCAGTTTGAGTAGAGTTGATCTTGTTCTGGTTGAAAATCTCAGGTGCTTAGATTTTGGCAGAAGAACCTAAGCAATGTCACATCAGTGTTACATTTGAAAGGTGTCTTGTTCTTACAAAGCAGCCCAGCTACCAAGGCCCTCATTCTTAGATCTCAAATTCAGACTTCAGATGGAGGTTTAATGAAAATTTGGGAGGTAAGTGGGAAGACTAGATATACCAAAATCAGTATTCCTACTTTAAAAGTATTACTGCTTTAAATATCTCTAGTTGAGATAAATTTTGGGTGTTACCAGTATGTGTTACCAATAAATATAGCAGAAAATAAGATAAAGCCTTGTCTAAGGCACCTTTTCCAAATTTTGTCTCTAATTGCCTGGACAAAATACATTGTAAACATCCAAGTATTAAGACTCTGGAATAGGCCCACTTTCTTCACCTAAAAACAGGAATCTGTAAGTCTTTGCAGAGTAAGTTTCTTAGCTTAGGCAACATCTGAAGAAGTAGCTCTGAGCAATAACTGAGTACTTCTTTCACAACAACACAAAAATATATCCAAGTTTCTGAGTGAAAAGAATAATGTTGGACACGTGCACTGTGTTCACATCCTGACAGAAACCTACTTCAGATGCTGAATGAAAAATAATAGAACATGGCTCAAAAATAAATGAGCACCACAAGCCAGAAATAATCTTAAATACTGTAAGGAAATTATAATCTCTTAAATTTAGATTGCTCACTTGAATTTTCTAGCTTTAAAAGTACTTCTGTTGTACACCAAAGATCTTTTATTGGCCTTTTTCATATTACTCTGCGTCTCACTGAATGCTTAAATAAATACTCTGTTCTGCTGCTGCTGCTAGGAGTCCATGAGAAGAAAGCACCTGAGGTTATTGATGTTCATGGGGTGACTCATCTGTATAACTTGAAGGTTTTGGTCTATGCTCCACTGAACAACTATTGAATGCATAACTACTACTTCAGCATTATCTCCTGGGATGCCTGAAGCCTTATTTCTTTCATTACTTCTTGTTTATTTTGAGGCTGTTGCCTCAAAACGATGGGGTTTTGAAAAGTTGTGAAATTTCACCTCTTTCTGTGCTTTGCTGACAAAACCTCTAATGTGTGGAGGTGGGACGTGTGGAGTCCTTCCTGCAGCTGATGTAAGCTTATTTACAAATCCAATATTTTGGGAGTAATTCTGACGTGCCCCAAGAAAACCCACCAGGCAGGTTTGGCATGTTTTCATCCCAAGTCAACTTTAGGAAACGTTTCAAGTCTCTTTCTTCTGCTGTTAATGAACTTCGAAGTGCTCCAACAAGTTTCAAACCTCAGTGAGACTCATTGGTCTCACTAATTATCCACAGACTTCATGCCTTTCACAGGCGTGTCGTTCGTGGTTTTATTTCGCAAACTGGATCTAAGCTGGCAGCGTCTGTCGGCGGGACGCGGCCCCATCGCAGCCCCAGGGAGAGGAGAGCTCCTCCGCGAGCAGCGCCTGGCGCGCCGCGGCCGCAGCTGCAGCGCCCCCTCGCCNGCCGGGCTGGGCCGGCCGGGCTGGCCGCAGCAGCCTCTCCATGAGCGCCTCGGTGCCTCCCGGCAGCGCCCCGGCGGCCGTGCGGGCCAGGCTCGGCCGCGGCTCCGACCGGGCGAGAGGAGAAAGAGGAGGAGAAGAAGGTGGTGGCGGCGGTGTCGCTGATGCCCTGCGCCTTGTGCTTTTCCAGCAGGTGTTCTCCTTCTTGCTTCCCATGTCCTATTACCAGGAGGATTTCTTCAGAGAATACCTCAAGATGATGGCGAATATGGTCATCCTGAACTTGCTCATTTGTATTTCGCTGGCGTTCTGGATCGTGTCCATGACTGCAAGTACGTACTACGGTGAGTCCAAAGGCCGGAGACAGGCTGGCATGGCACGGCCACGGGCGAACCCTCCCCTCCACAACAAAAAATGGGAAGAGGGGTATGCACTGCCCGTTCCTTCATCAGTAGAGGTGATAACCTCACCTCTGACAGTAGGCAACAGTGGTTTCGAAGATGCTGACAGCCGCTTACTTGCAGCTCCGCCCAGGGATCACGTAGAATTCAAGATGCTGGTATCCTTCGTGATTTCTTTCTCTGAAAGAAAGCAAATAAAAATTAAGAAGTGGTAAGAAAGTCCAAGCTGACAGAGGTCTTTCTCTATGAGGGAAAGTATGTGATAGCACGGGAGGAATGCACTAGCTTTCGAAACTGTTTTAGGCATCTGCAACATCTGCAACACAGGGCACGCGAGGAGACTTCCTTAGTCGAGGAACAGAGAAACGGCAAATTATATAAGAAGATGGGGGTGTATACATGGAGTGGCAGGCTTAGGTGTGTACTGTCAGCTCAACATTCTGTTCAGGCAGTTCAGGCTGGCTGTGACTTAGTTGTGTGTAGTTACAGGGGCACAAGTCCTCTCTGTGGTCTCCCTTTTTGGCTCTAGGACCATTCTTACAGCAGTGTGCAAAAGCAGCTGATACTGCCTGCAGTATCAGTTTAAGCCTAGAAGAATTTGTCTGCTTCTCTGAGACAGGTAAAGATTTGTCATTCGGACCCCAGCTAGTCTGATGCAGGAAGAGCTCCGGTGTCTTTGCAGTGTTGCTTAGAGTGCCTAGGGATGCAGTATGAGCACTTTGAACTGCCTTACTGTCACCCTGGATCCAGAAGAAGCTATAATAAATACCCCACCAGTATAAGTTACCTTTCGTAGAGGCAGTTGTATGTCTCTGCTCAGTGTTTTTCAGTGTGTCGTGTTTTAGGATGGGATATTAGTTCTGGTACAGCATTAAATCTGTGTTGTCTGGACACTTCTACTTTGGCTTGTAGTGAGATGCCAGACATTTAGAAAGTATGCAGAAGCAGGCTTCACCACCAGACTGTATTTGTGTCATATGTAGCTACCCAAGTTGGATTTAAACATGCCACTTCATTTCCATGTGTCTGCTCTCTAAAGGTATAGCTTTTCTGACAATTAGGATATTCCAGTCTCTGTTCTTTTATGTGAGTGGGAATTCACAGTATGGTGTGGAGAGACCTGGTATCCTCCTTTTTGTATGGAATGGTTATGGAACAAGAAGGACATAAAACTCCAGGTGTTCATTTGCCTGAGACTGAGGAAAGACCTTGGCTTTTCAAGGTGGTGAATGAAGCATATAGTAGTTAATGGGCTTCAGCCCATAAAAGTGGTGAAATTCACAGTCCTTAACATAAATATAAAAATACTACAAACATACTTTTATTAATATGCAGTTTATAGTAATTCCTAAGCACCAAACAGTGAGCCAGATGTTAGTGAAACCAGAGTGTCAAAGAATGCATTCATTGTTTTGTTATACAATTATACTAAGATCCTATCTTAGTCTTAAATGTTTACATTTAGTAGTAATTTAATACGAATACTTTTCTCCCCTGCAAGGAAATCCAAAATGTTAGTTTAAAAATGACCTTGAAGAGATGAAAATTCTGTCTGTTAGCCAAGCAAAAGGAGCCTCTTTGTGTTCCAGTACTGCTCATACTCAAGTTTGTACCGAGAGCTGCCTTGGTTTGTGATAAGCAATACCAGGCTGCAGCACTGGAGGGCTCTTCATACACAGCCTGTGCTTGTCTTATGAATTTCTGACTCAGCCCTGGGCTTCAAGGCCCCCTTGCTCACCTACTATGGCTTTGGGGCTTTTCAGTACACAGAAGAGATTTTTTTTCATGTGAATCTTTACATTGTGATGAGTGTTTTACTGTGATTTCACAGACTCATTTGTCCTGCTCTGCACCAGAGGGCCCGTGTTTTTGCAAAGGTTGGGGTACTGCTGACACAAAAGCTCGTGTTGAAAACCATCATGTTTATCTCTGCAGCCTATGTGCCTGTGTGAAATCTTTCTTTCATAAGATTGAGACTTACTTTAATGCAACATTTGGGATGTCTTGTATTTGTATAGGAAATGTAATAAGTAACTTATCAATTTTATAAAATTTCAAAACCTGCATTAACTATTGGCTTTAGCTTTTAGAAGTTTGTGGGTTTTTCAGATAAAAACTTTCACTTCAAATCTTGCTGAGGTAGTCATCAGCTCAAAGCATATTTTAAAGAGCCTTACATCAAGGTCAGAAGAACTGAAAGGGCTGTTGTTTCATAAAGTGGTCACGCTCACTTTCACCTGGCAGACTGTCTCGGTTGTCTTTTTTGGTAGTGGAATTCTGTCACAGTAAATTCAAATGTTGGTTTTTGAAGTTCATAAATCCGTTTTAGAATGGAAAGTATCACCATATTTATTTCTTGTCACATTTTGCTTGTTTTTTGTTAATTAATTTTAGTTAATGAAATATATTTTCTTTTGATAGCCGAATAGAAAAATTGAGTGGATAATTGCAGATATATTGTTATTCTGTTCATATGAATATCTTCCTTCTGAAGGATAAAAAATTTATTCTCTATTAGGATTGTAATTTAAGTATATAGCAGGAAATAATGACTTTTCAGACATGAAGACATAAAAAAAGTTTTATGAGGATCATCTGTAACCGTGTTATTTGATTTATCAGGTACTTTACGACCCATTTCTCCATGGCGCTGGCTTTTTTCAGTCTTGGTTCCACTAATTATTGCTACACAAGGTTTTAAAAAGAAGAGTCTTGATCACAGTGGTGCATTGGGAGGTATGTTTTTTCTGAGACTTAAGCTAAACATTTAGTAAACTAAATGTCTTTTCTATTGTTTGCAATGTAAGACTACCTAGTCCTATTATAATAAAGTATAAATGTAAGCATACATACCCTGAATTCATACTGGGTTTTTTTTCTCTTGCCTGTTTAAACAGTCAAGTTAATCCTGTGCTGTTTGTAAATTATTTGATTAATATTATTCTAGAAGATTCTTTTAAACTTCAGTACAGTATGCAGTTAAATGGTTTGGTTTAAAAACATGGTTTGGTTTAAAAACATGGTTTGGTTTAACATACAGAAGAATTCCTGGAGAAGCAAAGAAATGGCAGAGGAAGTGGTAAAGAAAGACCCTAAACTGATTTTGTCAGCAGCCTTCCTGCCTGGTAGGAAATCAGTTAAGAGAACATGGTTCTCCTTTCTGTAATAGAAAGGGGTTTAGGCATTTTTGGCCTGGTAAAAATAAGAAAATTAAATCTGTACTTCACTGAAAACAAATGACTGTTTTCTACAGAGTTTTTCTTGACCACATGATAAAAAGCCCAGCACAGTGTACAATAGTGTTTATTGAAATTTGGTGCGACATTTCTGGGTGAGGTGATTCACCCTTGTCTCGTGACATTGTCTGAATTGATGTTCGGTGGAGTGAAACGGCCTCAAATCCTTCCTTCCTATGTCACCCATTTTGCAAATCTTCTGTCTGTGAGAGTTAAGGGAAGCATTTTCTAAACTGAAAAAAATCTTTTTGACTTCTGTGTTCCTACCTCTTAATAGCTCTGCTAGCCAGTTTATACTGGCATTTGCTCTTAAATGCAGCCATTTTTCTTTCAGTTCTTTAGAACGGTAATCTCATGGAGAGGAGTGAAATTAGGCCTCCCCTGTGAAAGGGGACATAGAAATGAATTGCATCAAAGAGCTCAAATACCTAAGAAAACTACAGAAATAAAAAGGTGGCATAAAAATCAGAAACTAAATAAGGAAAGGAAGAAAAGAATAGAGAAGTAGCATCTACTAAGATGGAGGAGGGTTTTACAGGTTATTTTTAGGCACCTTGGATGTGGGATTTGATACCCAAACTGATGATAAACTTGCTGATAGAGGCACAGCCACAGCTATATATCTGCTCCTTATACAAATAATAATATTCTTCAGACAGAATACTTAAATTTGAATTACATATTCTTTGGATTCTGGGTGTTTTATTGCTTCTCTTTTATTTTTACACAGTATTACTCTTTGTGGCAAAAGAAGGTCTTAAAAATCACATGCTTCAGCAGTTGCAATAAAATTAGCAATTTGGCAATAGAATCTCTTATTGCACGATTGTCTGAGGTTTATCAGGAAGGTACTCTTCAGAAAATTTGAAATACTTAATTGCTTTGCAAATTGACAATTGTTACATGAAGGAACTTTATATACTTCTTTCTTCTTCATAGGACTGGTGGTTGGATTTATCCTTACAGTCGCAAATTACAGTTTCTTCTCTTCTTTGTTTGTATTTTTTGTTACTTCTTCAAAACTTACTAAGTGGAAAAAAGATATAAAGAAGCAAATAGATTCAGAATACAAAGAAGGTAAGCCAAAATACTTTAATTCTTTCAGATCCCTTGTGGAGAAAAAATACTGCACATTCTTGTTCCTTTCAAAGGGTCAGATGAGGTATGACATCTGGAATAGTGACACTGTTTTGACTCCCCTACACCCCTGTGAATATTACCAAGCCACTGTGCTTTTGTTTTTGTTCTGTTTAATAAATTGCCTTATAGTTTCTGTTTTGAATATGTGTCTTTCTAAATTTATATATGTGTATTTTACTTTTGCCTCATGCTTTGTCTCAAATTACTAAAATTCAGTTTTTATACTTCAGGTGGACAGAGGAATTGGGTTCAGGTATTCTGTAATGGTGGTGTTCCTACTGAGCTGGCTCTCTTATATATGATAGAAAATGGACCGGGTGAAATTCCTATTGACTTTTCAAAGGAATACACAGCATCATGGATGTGCTTATCCCTGTTGGGAGCTTTGGCATGCTCTGCTGGTGATACATGGGCTTCAGAGATTGGTAGTGTTATGAGTAAAAGCAAACCAAGATTGATAACAACCTGGGAACAGGTTCCAGTAGGTAAGGTGTTCTCTCTTCTGCGTGTTCTTAGTATTATGTTGATCTGTTTTGCATCCAACCTGTAAAGTTCCAAGAAAGACATAAAAAAGCAAGTATCAAAAATCTGGGATTAGAAAAGGTTATCAGGAATGTGTTCTCTGGAATGGAATACACTCAGTTGTGTTTCTCCTGCATCTTGTTGATGAGATGCACAAGCATAGCATCCACAGAGCTAAAATAATTCTGAATGCTGTCACTTCTAATCTCTGACAATATTAAAAGCATTTATATTGCTAATATGAAGAATACAAGTTATCAAGTGACTTTTTTCAGGCGTTATTTTAATCAGTAGAATATATATATATTCAACACAGATGCTACAGAAAAATCACTTAAGCAAATCGCTCATTTCTTTTAATATTCTACCAAGGATGAATAAAGTGAACTTTCTGTCTGTCAGATGTCTCTGTGGTGGATGTCATTGCTGCTTTAAAGCAGTGTGCTTTTTTTGAGTCTTGCTGGCAAATTGATCAGAGATATAAATCTTGTTGGATAGGAATTAAATGTGTGGGAATTTTTTTTCTTTATATGCGTTCTTCAGATTTTTATTCAATTGTCAGACATCTTCTGTCTATGGATTTGGTTCTTTTCTTTTTAAATGTGTTGGTGAAATATGTCTTAGTATACTACTTCTGAAAAAGGACATTGCTTTAATAATATGCCCACCTCAAGGTCTGGTTTTTTTGAACAAATCTTTTATTAACCTACCACCTAGAGCAGACAAATATCAGGTGACATTGAGAGGTGTACTGTCTAGTTTTGTTTACCTTAATGCTGGTGAATATTTCTAGAGAACTAGCTCTGGAGACAGAAAAGGAGGAGTAACAGGAAGTAATAGTACAGGTTAAGCTGCTCAACAGCATAATGGGAATTGTAGAAAGCTGCAGTAGCAGAGCCTTGTGGATATAAGGGGAGAAGATTGCTAGGAACAGTTTTGATTTCATGTAAAACATTTCAATTAATACAAGTCTTTCAGAACTAGTTTGTAAATCAGCTTTATTTTATTTGGTTTAGGTACTAATGGAGCAGTTACTCTAGTGGGCCTGCTCTCAAGTTTGCTTGGAGGCATGGCAGTAGGCATAGCCTACTTCGTAACGCAACTCATTTTTGTGACTGACCTGGAAATATCTGCTCCACAATGGCCCATTATTGTGTTTGCTGCAGCAGCTGGCCTGCTGGGATCAATTGTTGATTCGTATTTGGGAGCTACGATGCAATACAGTGGTAAGAGTTCTTTTTTTTCCTATTCTCCCAATGTAACATAAAATTGTACTTCTTAAATTTCAAGAAGGGTTGAGAATATGGTTTTTAAATGGAAAGAATACAGAAATAGCAGCAAAAAGGAGAAAGGGAGCAAAGGTAATAGATATGATAATGAAAAAGAGCAAGGACAGTTTGTCCTTTTCCACATTTTGATTTGTTTATTGTAACTTATTGTCCTGTTGATGACTGAAAGAGACCAGAGATATCCAACAAGTTACCTTGGAAGAAGCAATTCCTGCCCTCTCCTTTTCTATATGTCTTATATAATGACATTTTATAAGAGAAAATATCAGCTTAATATTATCCATTTACTTGGATTAAGTTGTCACTGCATAAGCTCCATTCCTAACTCTGAAGTCTTAGCAATAGGCTCAGATTTAAGAATCAAATAAGAAAATGTGAACAGTAGTTTACCTTCTGTTTTATTTCACTGCTGCTATATAAGATCTATAATATAGAGCACTGTTTCCTGTAAGTTAAGCTTATCACAAACGAGCTGTGACTAAATAAAAAGACTGCATGCATTTTTTTAAAAATGTTGTTGACTGGCTGGTTCTAAATTATTTCAGTGTTTACTCATTGCCCTGAAGGATCATTGCCTGTGAATTAACACCACAGACAACCTTTAGGCTAAGCCATAAACTTACCCTATGTTTCAAAATTGTTTAGAAACCATATCTGACACTGCTGTGTTTAACAGCTTGTTTAAAGAGAGAACTTAAGGTTCCAGGTTTCATTGTTGGTATACTCATTAATTGGAAGTCAAGGTGTGAATGTGCAGATGAACTGGCTGAGAGACACTAGTCCTTTAGATCTGCCATTACAGTGAGAACTACAAACTATTGTTAATGCTCTGGATTTGGCTGTACAGCATTTTTATGCTCTATTCCTTGTAACTCCATGAAAATTTAAAATATAAAATTTAACCATTTGATGAATTTTTAGGTATTTCTGTCCTAAAGAAGAAACACGTAACCACTCAGGCAATGTTTCAAGCTCCTAATGAGGCAGATGCATTAAGAGAATGGAGTAAACCTAGCTAATGCATGCCTGCATTTATTAGCATCTCTTTTCTTCTTCATTAAATGTATTTCTTCCATGCTCAGCAACTTACTTTTTTAGCTGCAGCAGGGATAGTATGCACGTTCCACATTTACAAATTCAGAAGCATTGCTGGAGTGTGTACACTGTGTTATACACATCATACTGTGGTATATACGTGATGTGATACAGGAAAAATGGTGCTGCTCACGTGGTGCATGCTCTTAGGTTCTGTGTCTCTGCTTCAACCCACTTCTTCATTCCCTTTCAGTGTGGACTCAGAAGGAATACTCTAGTCTCTGCAGCATTTAAAAAATAAATATGGCAGTGAGAATAAAGAATTGTGTCTCCTTTTTTGAAAACAGTATGCTGCTACTGCTAACTCTTCCTGTTGCTGTTTTTCCTGTTGATAATATTCCTAGATGTGGTGTATCTAATAGCCTGTGATACCCACTGTTTCTGAAAGAAAATCCACCCCTGCCTCCACATTTATTAATTAAAACTTTGAATAGCTGTGCAGAATAAGATTTAAATTTGCCCATGTTACCAGTCTATACCTATTCTGTAAATAACAAAGCTAATGGAAGGACTGTTACTTTACCTATTTGTTCATGCTCTGAATATACACTCTATGTACGATTGAGGGATATATTTAGAAAAAATTATTTACAGTTTTTTCTCAAAAAAACCTACTGCTCTCTAGAATATAGTGAGTGTTGAGAGTTAAATTATTAGACTTTGAAGTTTGATTTTTCTGTAGCTCTTTTGCATTATTTAAAGCCAGGTTTAAATGTATGTTTCAAAGGTAACAGTATTACCAACTATATACCTGCTAAGGAAGTTTGTGGTGAGCAGTTTTTTAAGTTTTGTCTGAGGTGCAGAATTTTTTGTAATAAAGCAGCAGCTTTATTTGAAATTTCCAGGTTGTGAGTGTTGACAGTCAAATCTAAGAAGAAAAAAAGTTAATATAAAATATACTGACTTGGTTTGGAATGTTCCAACCTTAAATGCGTGCGTGTGCTTGTACCCAGTTATACTTCACTACAGTGTGAGTTAAAATCAAGTGTTCTAAATTGGTGTGCTTTTATCAGCATACAGAATGGTGCAGCTGAACAAAACATAGGATAATGGTGTGTGTACAGTAATAGCTAATGAAGCACAATATTAAAGTATTGATAATACAAAGCAGAGCAAGAAATTACCTAAGTACTACAGAAGAAACTCCGGCTGCTGGCAGTATATAATTGCTGTGTAAATGGAATTTATAAATTCAGCCTTTGTAAGGAACTCGTTTTCTGTCAGATTAAGTAACAATGTTGTTTCCACAATTTTCCTTTTAAAACAAATACATCTTCTTGCCAGAAAACATGTTACTAATAAGTTGTTCTGTTCAAAAAAGCATCTTTGGCATTAGAATGACTCTTGGAATGGCTTTTTCCTCTTCTGATTTAGCTTGTTTCATTCCTGTCTTTCCTGTGAAACTACATAAAGAGGTTTGACAGAAGTGTAACTTCTCAAAAGAAGTAACTTCTAATATAAAGTATTGCATTTATACCTCAGTCTTTGAAGGTACCAAGTTAAACTGACTGTAATTTAGTTTAGTCTGATGATGTCTTTTTACAGAGATTTAACACTGTTACAGTAAAATAAATCTAGGAAGGTGTATCTACTTGGTTACTAAGTTTCTCTTCATCTTGGTTGGCTTTATAAAATTAAGTTTTTATCTTTTCCCAGGTTTTGACCAGACACTTGGCATGGTTGTTAACCACCAAACAAAAGACTCCAAGCACATATCTGGAAAACCTATATTAGACAACAACACCGTCAATCTTTTTTCTTCTGTAATCATTGCTTTGGTGCTTCCAGGCACGGCATGGTTTTTCTGGCCAAGGGGTTGAAATGGTTTAAGGTTTTCTGCATGTGATTCATTTATGTTCAGTGTTGCTCAGAGACTCCAATGAATTATATTTAAACTCTCTTTAAGAGAGAGATCTGAAACTTTCAGGGAGCCGAAGGACTTTCTATCTCAACTTGTTAAAGCTGTAAACCTCATGTGGCCATCAGCATCTCTCAGGAAGGTCCTTTGTCAATTATGCTCTTGCTGCTTCTCAGATGGATGCAGGTCATTGCCAAGTGAGGTGAAGCACTTGATTCATTTGTCCTCCATTTATGGAGCTGAAGTGTTGGTATCTGTTCTCTCCAGTCTCCAGCATCTGGAAGGGCAAGAAGCTGGAAATAGAAGTCTAATGCACATCAATCAGTGTGATGGAGCCTTGTGGCTATTGTCCAAGCTAGACACAGAGTACACTTAAACTTTATACAGGCAATAGTAACGTGGGTGAAGTGGGTAAATTCTGGTATTTCCCATTATCTACAGAATGCAAAGTCTTCTGGAAGTATTTGGGCCAGGAAGAGAGAATTCAGCCTTGTTGCCTATTCTCTATCCTGCTACTGTCTCCACTTCCCTGAGAATTGGGTTGACAAAAGTAATGACACATACATACATAACACTGAAGCAAAAATCTAAATTTAAAGTAGAAACTCACTAGCTGTTACAGTAAGAATAATAAATTTTTCTGTGCTTTTTTGACATCTTGATTTCAAAATGAATTATATTTATGAAGATTTGGCAATACTGTGGTACTTATCAAATAATTTAAAATTAAAGATGACAGCTGAATTCACATTCATCGCTTTAGAAAGAGAATGTTTTTTTCTATAAGCATAGTATTGTTCCACAGTGTTTGGCTTTCTGACCAAACTATATTCTTTGGTTATTTCCAAACAGTGGAAATGTTTCCCATTTTGTTTGGGGCTTCTATTTAGAGATGATGGCCTCAGCCAAAGAAGCTACAGATGTTATAGCAAATGGGAGAAATCACACTTACAAAGCATTTAAAAATAGAAATTTAATTTTTGATGCTCAGGCTCCTGTGTTAGGTAATTCTGTCTTCCATCATTCATTTATAAAAATTGCAGAAGTAATTTAGCCAGCACAGATTACAGTTAAACTTTAGAGATACCCTCATAATAACTTCTCACTGTTGGCATTCAGAAACATGGGCCCATACTTTTAACTTACAAAAAGCTTTTTCTTTTATTGTTAGAGATAGGTGAATCTTTTGTATTGAACATCTGGTTTTTTTACAAGTGTCCTGTGTATATTTCCTCTCTTAACTCAACTGACTTTTTTATTTTGTCACCTTTTATGGGACTATTAAAAAATTGTAACACCTTCCATACTGGTTTCACACTTTTGAAATCTAGTCTGAATAAATCTGGAATTCATCACTGGAACTACTTCACTGTATTACCCAATTATAAAGTAGTAAAAGCTTTCTGAAAAGAACAAATTTTGTAGCTGCTCTATGTCTGTCCCTGTGGAAGGGGACAAAATTATAGAAGTAATATATGCCCTTAAATTGTAATAATAAACACTTGGGAATTTTATGCACTGTTTGGATTTATGCTGCTCCTAAATAAACACTCTATTAGTTGTCTTCTAATATTTTATTAATACTGTCGTGGTTTCTAGAATTGAGCAAGATAAAATTTTTGTAAGATACTTTTTTTTTTCAATTAAATGCCTTATTTTTATATTGTTTTGTTTCCTGAAGTGAAGTGTACTTTCAGCCACTAAAGTGGACATGGTCAGCTTTTTCATTCTTTTATAGGGGCTCACTTGAAAACCAGCTTACCATAGTGAGAAGACATCTGATTTCATATTCATAGCAGCATGAAATGCTTTGATCTGTGATCATATGAACAAATGTGATCTGACTGAACTCTTGTAAGTTAGCATCTTCAAAGGCCAGTATTTTTTTTATTTGTCATGTCTCAGTAATGACACTTGAGTTGCTTTTGAAATTTCCACTCATAAGTTTCCAGTATACACAAAGATCTGAGCACACTTAAACTCTGAAAAGGATGGTGTTAACTTTGGGTATATTAAGTATAGTTTATGCAAATATTGTTACATTTAACTACTTAATAGCTGTAAACTGGCAATCTTTGGGAGAAGTTGGAGGGGGGAGTAGGGGATACAGGGAAGTAGGTGCAGAATGTGACAAACTGCCTGTAAATTGGTGTGTGCCACTTAGAGCAGTTCCTGGGCTCACAGGGCAGCAGACAGAGATACCACCTGTCCAAGTGCTACTTGGAGAGACAGAAATTGCAGGAAGTAAAAATGAAAAGAATAAAAAGGGGGAGTTAAGAGAAAACCAGGAAGCTGATAGATTTGAAATTGCAAAATAGGTATTTAATTCCATTATTTAAACACTTGAATTATTATTTAGCTTCAGAACCATCACAGTTCCCTGGGATGGCAAAATAAAGTGGTGTGAAAAACAAAGGGGGTATTAAGGACATGCTGATGTTCAGCAGACTGACTTTTTCTGACAATAAAGGACTGAAATGTTACAAAATACTGTTGGTATTTTAGAGAACCAGCTTGGGCACTATTCATATTACAATCTGTTAGGACTGGGCATCTCAGATTTGTAAATAGGTTTTGTTTTCCTTGCATTTTTCCCAGCAGTTCTTTGATCCCCACACAGCCTTTTCTTTACATTTCATTATCTAGCATTTTAAATTTCCATTAAGTTGCTTTTCTTCAAGCAGGAGTTAACCTGTTTTACAGGAAATTTATTCCCTTAAAGCTTTGTAGGGAATGTTACAGTCTCTGCTTCTGGCTATTGCTATAACTGGATAATAATTTTCAATTTAAATGCTTCTTCTGTTGGGGCATAAGGTGCAGCTGTGGGATACAATTATGGGTCTGTTGTAATGCATAAGTCAGAGAACGTCTTTTTTTTAAAACTTCCCTTCCCTTCCCTTCCCTTCCCTTTCCCCACCTGTGTATAGTACCACCTTGCTAGTAAGAGCATTAAGTTTTGTANTTCCCGAAAACTTCCCTTCCCTTCCCGAAAACTTCCCTTCCCGAAAACTTCCCTTCCCCTTTTTCACATGCTTTGCTCTTCACCTTTCTTCTTTGTCTTTTGAACACAAATCTTTAATTTTGACAATATTAATAACTTCCTTTTAAGAGCATTTTTGTTGTTATTGTTGGGTTAGTATTTTTTCCCTGTTCTGATTTCTTTCTTTTTTGTACTCTTATGGACATAGAACTTACACAACTGTACATTATTTTGCCAAGATTTTGTAATATGATTCTTTTCCAAGCAGATCCAATAAAATCAGAGCATTTTTCTGCAAGTGTATCAAATTATGCTCAGAAATATTCTTTAAAGGAAAAAAAGGAAATATAAGACTGACATTATCTGCAAATCAACTGCTACCTTTATAATATCCAATACATAATTATCCCAGAAATGAGCTGTGTGTTGTCCACATATTGGGAGGTATTGTTTATGCTGTTGTGGGTTTGACCTATTAAAGTATCTTCACTGACAGCTATTGCATACACTTAAGTTCACAGTGGAATTAACACATTTAATATTTTTGAAAGGAGATCTAATAATGCAAGCGGAAAGAAGCACATTACTTTCACTTTTAGAGATGACACCACCTGTGTATTAAAATACTTGAGTAAAGTCTTGCCAGAAATGATCAAAGATCATGGCAATGGATGCAGTAGTACAATTTATTTCGGTTTAATAACGTAATGAGTATTGTAGTACCTTCATGAAATATATCTTGACAGGCATTTCTCATGCAGGTGTAATCAGCAACACAGATAACACAGAAGGTCTGTACAAGTGTTTTTAGGGAGCTGTGTAAAAAGGGGAAGCAAAATAAATTGAAGGAAAAAGAGCCATTCTCTTCTCGAATTCCCTGAAACAAAATAAACACTTCCCAAATTAAATTAACACCATTAAAATAACTTGGTAACAGTCAGATAGTTAAACCTACAGATTTTACAAAGTCATGTATGAGATTTCAGTGAAACATGACACTTCAGGTAGCTCTGACAGATTTTTCTGGTTTCAGACAGATCAGCCTTTTAATTTTATTTAATCCAGGTGCCTGAAGTTTTGGAAAGTAAAGGACTTCCATACAACAAAAGCAGTAATCACAGTAATTACTTGCAGCAGTCTCCTGTCAGTGGGAAATGCATTGTTTCTTTGCACCACGACAGAGGATTCTTTGAGAAATAGCCAACCAAGAACTGAGCTTCACTCGGTGTCTTGCTTTGGTGTGCCCTCTGTTAGAAAAACAGCACTCAGGGTTGTGCTGTCAGGTGCACTCAGCACATGGGCTTCATACTGGGTGTCTCTTGCAGCCCTTTCCAAAGCTTCAGCTCTCTTTCTCATTGGAAGATAGCTTCTATTTACTCTACAGGGTAGTAATACACTCGGGATTGATGAAAAATCACGCGTGCAGAAAGTACCCTTCTAACAAGCCAGATGTATCAGTATATGGATCATTTCCATGTGAAGAAGAACTGAAAAGTAAAAATCAGGCGTATTCTTCAGTACAATCCTGTGTGTTTATAAAGAATGTTCATGGAACCTATTTTTGCTGAAAACAGCATAAAGTTGCAAGAACAGGAAGGTTTTTGAAAAGTCCCCCACATAACCCTGTGTCTCAGCAGATGCATTTGCCAGCAATTGCCCAGGAAAGCCTCGACCTGCTGGGCCCTTCAAGCAGCTTGTGCTCATGAGCACGGACTTCCATTGTCTCTGGCAACCTTAATCCGAACTCCATTTTTCCTCCTTCTATTCAGCCTGACAGAGTAACTAACATGCCAGTCAGTTTTATTGCCTGTCCAGTGAAGGCATGAATGGCAGAAGCCAGATCTGCTTTCCAGCAAGACAGTATTTTTATAGCAACTTGCTGAAAGCACTTATGTGCTAATAAAACTGGAAATTTATTTAAAGAAAAGATATGCCTGATGATTGTGTCTGCATTGATTTTTCCCCCTTGTCCCATTTCATCTAGTTACTAAAAAGGTATACTTTGTTTATGTCAGGAGGAAATAAAACCAATCCATTCTGTATGTAAATGTTATACTGTTCAGTGACAAGGCTTCTTACTTCAGGAAACCTAATCCTTATTCTCTTGGAGGCATTCTCTGTTCTTTCCTCTATTCTTTCTCATACAGCAGTGCATTAATACTGTCTGACAGAGAAAAAGGAAATTGCACTATGAAGCCTTTTCATAAGCATTATTCTTCTTACTAAATGATCGCTAGAGAGAAGTCGCTCTGCGGTCGTTCGGATCAGTTTGTGAGGATTGCTTTTAATTAAGGAGTGATACCCAGTTTTACAAGCCAGTTATCCAGTTCTTGTGTATGAAACTACTGGACCCCTGCAATCAAGGAACTCGACAGGAGAAAGTTTTTCTTCTGCCTTTTTCCTCACCTGCTCCCACGTCCCTATTTTAAAGCACTTTATTACAGACTTTTATTTTGCAAACATTCAGAGACCAGTGCAGCTCAGTTCGCAGGAGCGAAAGGCACACAAAATCCGTGCCGGGGACGTTTATCACGGTTGCTCGGGGCTTTCGGTTTCCCGGGGAAGCGCTCGGCCGGTCCGTAACGCTGGGTTTGGGGACAAACCCTTACGGGGGCGCGGCGCTCCCCCGCCCAGCGGCCCCGCCCCTCCGCAAGCCCC
>VXAC01001162.1:2231778-2255571 GCA_013399225.1 Rhipidura dahli
GGCGCGGCGGCCGGGGGCCGCAGCTTCTCCTTCAAGGTGGTGCTGCTCGGGGAGGGCTGCGTGGGGAAAACCTCGCTGGTGCTGCGCTACTGCGAGAACAAGTTCAACGATAAGCACATCACCACCCTGCAGGTGCGGGCCGGGGCGGGGTGGTGGTGGTGGTAGTGGTGTGGGGGGTCCCGTTGTTGTTCTCCCCTCACCTTGCGCACCTCCTCGGCCTGCTGGCAGTGCCTTGTTTACAGGTTAGTAGCAGCCGGAGTCACCGTCGCCGCTCGCTAATGGTGGCTGTCCCCTGCCGAGTTCGCTGGAAGGCGATTTTCTCGTGCTTCTCACGCCTCACGTCTAAGCTTTCAATATGTTCAGGCCTCGTTCCTACTTTGCATACTAATTGCTCCGTTTTTTCCAGTTGCGTATATGACTGTCTTCATTTGAGTCTTGGAAAGTATAATGCAAAAGTAATGTTGTTATTGTAATCATTGTTAGTGGACCGATGACTAAGTGTTTCATATGTGCTGCGTTTCTGTTAATCATAGTCTTCCTCATGTTCTCAAATCCTAACACTAGCACGATCTAAAGGTTGCTGGTTAAGGAGAGCAGCTTTCACAAAATGGTTTATGAGATTAAGGCTTATGATTTAATAACGGGAAAGATTCTTAAAGCTTAACTGCTTGTCACGACAGCTCCCTGAATTTTGGCTGGCTTCTCAGTAGTACTATCTGATAATTTATACAGAACTACAAAGTGAATTCCCACTGATGAAATGTGACAGGGTGCCTGCTTGAAAGTAATGGGTTTTGTTCATAACCTACTAGTTAGTGATGGATGGCATGTATGCCATGGTACAGAATAAACTGCTTGTACTGTACATGGTTTCAGAAAACATGTTTTGAAGTTTGTGTTGTGAGTGGTGTATTAAGTCTTTCAGGATGTCAGCTTGCATAGGTGGAAGCATGGTTTCAGTGTATACCACTCTTAATTTTTTTTTTCTTTTAATAAAGAAACTCTGTCACTTGGTGGACCAGTAGTGGGTTTTGAACTAATTTTGAGTTCCTTGAAGTAGGGAAGAAATAGTAGGTGATTGAAAAATAAAAGAGTTTTAAGGTAGTTATGTGCTATTTCCATGCATTTAGGGGATAATTCTTGAGTTGTGCATGTCAAAAGTAATTAATAGTGAAACTTTCCCTTAAAACCAAAGCAGCAGTATAGATGCACTATAAAGAATTAAGGGAGTGTTTCATAATCAGCTAATGTAGCTCAGTTTTTGCTGTGAGTAGGTAAGAAGAATATGTTTTAGACTTTGTTATCCTATGTTGGTACTCAGGTTTTGGGTTAATCTGTTGGTAGGCTTACTAGACAAGGTATTTATAGGAAGCTAGTTGTAGCTGCTGTGCCACAGAGGTGAGTGATACTTGGTATGCCAGAGATGCCTGGTAGCTTGTAGGTGTCAGAGGTGCAGCAGAAGTGAGCTGCAAACAATCAGCTAAACTGCATTAAAATGATCATGTGTAGCTGAATTCTCATATCCCATGTTGCAAGAGTACGTCCAAGTAGATTGTTATGTGATGAAGCTTGTGTTTGTTTGTTTTGGGGTTTTTTATGTTTGTTTGTTTTGGGGTTTTTTTGTTCTTAAAGTCTGTAGTGGAAAACCTGAAATTAGAAGCAAAAGGTGAGTTGAAATACAGACTTGGGTTACAAATATCATAAACCACACCTTCAAGTTGCTCTAAAATGCTGATAGGAAAATGTCTGTAGATAGTGTGGCTCCAGAGCTTTTGGTTTTGACTGTCTGGAGAGGAGTATATAGAGGAGTGGAAGCATGTGACTGCAGTTCCAGTGAGATTTTGTTTCTCCACCATAACCGGGTTTGTGGTTGCTACCTGTGTCTTTTAACTGGCTGCGTGTTGTTTATTAAGCTGTTTATTTTTCTGTTCTGAGCCTCCTTGGCCACATATGCATGTTATTGATTGTAAAATACAATGTCAACTGCTGTTGAATCTTACTGTGCATCATGTGCACTTGTTAAGTATTATCTTTATTGGTTTTATTTCCCTACATTTTACAGTTCTAGAACAAAATTGAATAAGTTCTTCCACTATTAAGTTAGAAGTTTCTATTCATCTCATTTTTAAGTTATCTGATTAAGCAACATGAAGTAACATGTTTGCAAAGCATCCTTTGGTTTTTTTGTTTTTTTTTTTTTAAGATAAAAGGCTTAATCTGATGAGGTCACTTTGTTTCATGGCAACAGTTCAAAGTATTGCACCAAATTCCTTTTTGTTCCAATAGAGCCAAAATTAGAGAAATACTTTG
This sequence comes from Rhipidura dahli, assembly GCA_013399225.1. Lineage (NCBI taxonomy): Eukaryota > Metazoa > Chordata > Aves > Passeriformes > Rhipiduridae > Rhipidura > Rhipidura dahli. Next base: position 2,234,089 of record VXAC01001162.1, read on the forward strand.
CTCCTGGTCCGGCAAGGGAGTGACAGTGATGAATCATATGAAAAGATCACTAGATACTGAGACAAGAGGTTCTCCATCTACAATATTATCTAACTTGAAAAAAAGAAAGTATAGCATAATGCTTTATTCCAATATATTTGCAACAAAAAAGGGTAGTGAGACTGTACCCTTCTGGAAACTACATCTAGTGATGTTATTCTACTGTGAAGTTATTCTTTGTATTCCCAAATAGCAAAGTTTTTTTGTGCTAGTAAAAGAAGACTTAGACTAAAAGGCAGCATTTTCTCCTCTCTCTACACCCCCCTTCTCTCAATGCTAACCTGGAGTGCACTGGAACCTGCTCTGATTTTGGAGGGTGCTGTGATGTGTTGCTGTAGTTGTGTTAGTATCAAGTAGTATACTTAAGATACGGGTGACCTGCAGGTTGAAGTTAAGGTAGCTACTGATTCACACAAGAAAACATCTAGTTACAACATCGTGAAAAAGCTGAGGCAGGAAAAGTAGGGGGTTTTGCATATAATTAGTATAATTTATAACCTGTTGTCAGAACTGGCAGGACTGTTAGAATTGGTTCCCAGTATTTGAAATATTGAAGTCAGTGCTCTTATCTTGATACTATAATTATAAGATATAAATTGATACCAAGTGAACTGTGCTCCAATAATAAACCTGCTGTCAAACTATTGGTTTTTTTAATTGGGTAGATACTTTTTATTATTTAATTAGTCAGGATAAATGCAACTTCTGAATACTGCTCTCTTAAGTGTGTGGGAGATTGCAGAATATCCAACCCTGGAGAGCTGCTGATGTGGCTGTAGTCGTAGAGTTCCTGATTGCTTTGATGGACTTGCATAACCTGGAAAAGCTGTGTAGGCTATCAAGATAGCTGGGGCTGAGTTGGAAGACAACATAAGGAAGTTCAGTGCTATATGCAGTGTTTGTATGCCTGACTTGCTTCTGTTGAACATGAAGCACTCAAGGGCAGGTGCTACACACCTGCTTTTGTTCAGTGACTTTCAGGAGAATCTCTTCCAGCTGTGTCTTCCTTGCGTTCTACTCAAGCCCCTTTATCACCTCCTAACAGGGACTGGTAGGTCCCTGTTGAGTTGGGTGTGTGAAACTGAACTCATAGAAGAAAGAATTAAAAGAAAGAAAAGATTTCCTACACCCACATCGAAATATTGGAATTTTAGCTCTTATAATTGCATTATCCTTTTCTAAGTGCCTAAGTATTCTTCAGACCAGTCATAAGACAGTAGTGTCAAAATGTGAAAATTAGAAGCTTACTTCAAAGAGTTGTTTGAAATTACTTATCTTTGAATTAACTGTGGTCCCATATATTTGTGAGTTTTTGAAAGTCCTAACAAAAACGAACTGTCGTAGTAATTATGACATGTAATAGTAAAATAATACAGAAAAGAGTTACTGATTGTAAATCAAGTCACAACTCAGACTTACATACTCAATTCAGTAAATTTTTGGGAGATTAGAGAAAATGTTGAAGCTTTCTCTGTGTGTAATTACCCAATGCCCTGTAGGTAGTCAAAGGCTTTGACTTTGAAACTTGGCAAAATTTAAAATCTTGGCAACTGACTTTTTCTCTAAACTGTCTCAAAACAGAAGTTAAGGCTCTTTCTTATGCATTGGGTTTTTCCAAATTTGTAGCAACTGCATAGTCCTGCTGTTCACTTGATTGTTTTTTTTTTCTCCCTCACTAACCTCAGAATGGTTGGGGAGGGGTATGTGTGTGTATTAAAAGGTTTTAAAAGATATTAGCTGATTGATTTGTCTTTGGCATGTTTGCCACTGTGGATGTAAAGTATATTTTATTGATGGTAAATGCACCAAACTTACCCATACCTACTAATTCATGAGCAGAGCCTGCCAACTGTATTCTTCAAGTATATGAACAAAATAAAGAAGAATGAAGCGTTAAATCTGTAATATAGTATTGCTGGTTTCTTGCAGCATGTTCGCAAAACTTTCTGCTCATTACTAACCATGACTTCTTCGACTACCAGCTTCCAATGTTATCTGACAAACCTGCTTGTAATCAGGGTATCTGATAGAGCATACTGTCTCTCCTTCTTTGATTATGGGCCGAAGACTTTAGATAGACTAAAACTTAATCATTACAAATTCATTAAGTTTTAACATAGTACCTGAAGGACAGGTTATACTGAAGCAAAACTTACCTGTGTAGATAATCCTACTTTAGTTTTTGCTCTGTCAGATAGGAGATATACTTGTGCTATTAATTGGGTCATTGTCTAAAGCTACAGTGATATAAAATTACGGATACTGAGTCCTCCGTGTTTTTAAATATAAATCCCCCTTCTGTGAAAGATTTTTTTCTGCTCAGAAATTGATTCTCAAACACTTGTGTGGAATTCACATCAACTAAGCAGGTTTGGATTGTTGGAGTTACGACAAAAGCAAATTTTGCTCAGAAGAGCTTTTCTTTTGAGATTTGCTGTAGAATATTGAGTACTGTAGTACAGCAGATAATAAAATATTGTCAGGTAAGCTTGATTCATTGTTCTCTCCATGTGGCCCAAGTGTTGGTGCATTAAAACTTCTGAATTCGCCTCTAAGCTTTTGGCTTTTAAATTGTGGTGTAGTAGAACAAATTATGAAGACTACTGATGAGTTAATCCTTAGGGACAGCTGTTTGAAAGCCATCAACTACTTTCTTAGAGTTTTTAAAGAATGAAAAGTTTTCTGATGCTGAAGATTTACTACTCTTCTGTTAGGCGGTTTGTTATAGGTTGGCTAGAGGCTCAAATCTCTTTAACGTGCTGTCTAGAAGTTTTTCCAGACTTTTGACTTACGTCCCCTCACTGTAGACTAGTGGATAGTGTAGTGTTAATGCTTTAGTTATGTTGAACACAAGGGTTGTAGTGATTAGCTCTTCGCTATCTGCTCTTGGAAAGTGTCTCAGTGTTTTTCTTCTGGTCTGTTCTCTCTCTCTCTGCCTGCTCTGTTCATCAGGCTTTGTCGAAAGCTTTGAGGGAAGGTACAACTTAAAGATGAAAAAGTTTTTTTTTTAATAATCTCATCTTTGGTCAATCAGATGCCGGGGTCGATATTAGGGAAGTAGCTGAAGAGGAGGGACTGCTCTAGCAGCTGAATGTTGGGTGACTTTAACCGTATTACAGGGAGCACTCCAGAAAGGCACTTTGACAGTAGTTTAGGCTGGTGTACACTGGACTGTTGTGGTATTCTGTGTGTGTGTACTGGTTGCTTGTGTAGTTAAGCAGCACACTGGTTCAAGCCGCTCATCTGGCCCATGGCACTTTGTACACATGTGACTCTTGGTTCTGTGGCTGGTCAGTGCTCATACAGAGAGCTCCTCTTGAGCTGCTACAATCCAGCCTAAAATAATTCGTGATGATCATAAAATACTACTCAGTACTTGTTTGAACCCAAATGCAAATTGAGGTAAAACTGAAAGGAAAACTGACTATTATTTAAGGCAGAAGACAAAAGTTAGCCCTTGGCAACTGAATTGCTTGATATTAACATGTTACTGCTAGTCTTTAGAATGGGTGAAGCAGGTTCCTGATATGTCAACACCTTGAGACCCTGCTCTGGTCCGTTAAACTTTTATTAAATTATATTCCCTTTTTAGCTGCCAAATTACAGACTTGGTAACAGAGGTGGTGTTTGAAAATGTGAATCGGGCAAGCTTGGAGAAAACCGGACTTATTTGAGTTACTGAAATTAGACTAACCTTGCAATGTGCTCTGGTCCTGTAAAACATTTCCAGAAGTTAAAATAGTGGAATTCTAAAGCAGTTTGTATGTTTATTCTCAGGCTCTTCAGCTCAAACAAACAAAACCACAAAAAACAGATGGGGGTGAGTTGTGGGCTCACTTCAGCAAAAAAAAAAAAGGAAAAGTTACATACAAGGAAGCTTGTGAAATACTAATGTTCCAAGTTATTTAGTGATAAATTAAAACAATAGTTTATGGTTCTAGTAGCTTACTAATAGTGAGCAATTTGCCTAATTCCTGTAGATTAAAAATCCTGTTAGGTTGGTTCTTACCCAGACTTCACATACTCTTGTGAAATGCTTTGAGTTCAGCTTAGGCTTATCGGTGAATGCAGACTCTTTCCACACAACTCATCCTTCCCAAATCATTCAAAACAACAGCAAAAAGATGTAGTAAATGATTGGCTTAGCCCAAATTTATTTAGAATAGACTGGTGGTAAACTGTAGTGAAATAACTAACTGGCTTAGTATTGATTTAGCCTTCTTGCTTACAGAGTCTTCTGGTATAGAAATTTGTCTTTTATTAATTCTGATGCTCTATTAATAAATTAATCTCAATTCAAATTATGTGTTTGGTGGGTAAAACTTAACTCTAACCTGTTTTGCTTTCCAGGCATCTTTTCTTACAAAGAAGCTAAATATTGGTGGAAAAAGAGTAAACCTTGCAATATGGGTATGTTTACATTCCTATTTTTTCCCTCTTATCTAATTAGAATATTTCTCTGAAAAAAAACTACTTAGGCTTACCATATCTCAAGTGTTAGGCACTTCGTAATAAAGTAAAATTTCCTAAGTATTTGGAGTTCCTTGAAGTGTTTTTTTGCTTTGTCTTAAATGCTAACAAGTGTATTTTAATGCAGGATACAGCTGGTCAAGAAAGATTTCATGCATTGGGGCCTATCTACTACAGGGACTCTAATGGCGCTATTCTAGTATATGATATAACAGATGAAGACTCTTTTCAAAAGGTACTGGACAGCTTTTATGTCTGAACTGTAAACTGGGATTGAAAAATAATCTGTGATATGTGTAAACAGAATTCTCCAGTTCTCAGCAATATATATGTTATGTTTGCAAATGTAGATCATGTAATGGAAGTATACACCTTAGTGTTCTTTTGGAGACTGACTTCCCTGCTATCAGGTTACTCAAAGAACACCAAAGAATTAGCTCAGTTGGTTAGAGCACAGTGCTAATAATGCCAAAGTTGTGGGTTTGATCCCTGTATGGGCTATTCATTAGGAGTTGCCCTTCATGATCCTTGTGGAGCCTGGGACCCTTCCAACTCAGAATAATCTCTGATGTAGCTGAGTGAGTTACCTGTGACAGGCTACAAATATAAGCCTGTACTGTTGTCATGGTATGCCGTACTGATCTTTACTATATAAACCAAATTACTAAAAGATATTAAGTGACATGACCTTTTACAGATCTGAAAATTCTGAAATTGCAATACATGATAGTGGAGACATTGCCTTCTCTGTGATAAGTTATTTGTTATTCAAATCCTCATCAAAACATGTAATTTGATGGCTAGTTATTTTATGGCTGTATTAGTTGATCAGTTTGATCAGGTGAGTTTTTTCCAGACTGTGTCTTTCTGTGCTACCACTCTATTGGATGTTTCAGCTGAAAACTGGTGACACTCTTTTCTGAGCAAGTTTGTCTGACTAGCTTTTGGCAAAACCAGTTGGACTTCTATGGAGAGAGAAGTAAGAAATTGTGGGTTTATGGGCAAGGCTTGGGTTAGTAGCTATAGAAATAGTGTGAGGGTACAGTTCCACAACAGCTTAACTAATTTAAATAGTCTGGTGTACGGCAAATAAAGCACTTGTGCTAGCAGTTAAACACTTGCCCCCACCTGTAGAATGGTGATGACTTGTGGATACTACTTCAACTTGTGCTTTTCATGCTGAGCTCAATTTAGTAAAACCCTGTGATACCAAAACACAGATGGGTAAATGTGCAGAAAAAAGAGGGAAGGATGATTTACAGAAGTTACTGCAGGAGTACTATTGTATCATGTAACTTATTTTTTAGATTCTTGAAGGGATTACCTTTCTTCACAATTACTCCCTTAAAATAGCAGCTCCTGTAGTGATCATACAACTTCCAAAGCATGACAACAGATTTGATAATAGATACCTTACTATGAGCTGAGTCAACATGCTCGTCCCATCTGTTCTTTCAGGAAACAAACATCTGTTATATCTAACCTGAAAAACTCAGTTCAGGTGCCTCTACCTTTTAAGTACCATTTGTGATCTGTCAGTAAGTGCCTGTTGCTAAAAGATCTCATGTCTGACCTCAAGTGGCCCATGCAGTGAACTTGTTATGTTGAGTGTGGTGAGTTATATTTCTGGAGTAATTGAACCATTTTATCTAAGTAATTTGCTCTTAATTTCACCTGCGAAGTAAAACCTGCTGAACAAGAGCTATATGTAGCTATCTGAAGAATGTTTTTTCATCTATGTCGCTCCAAATATGTTTGCTTTAAATTTAGGGTAGATGGTTAATGAAGGAAGTAGGATGCTTCTGCATTGCCTAAGTTAATATATATCGAGTGAAACAAACTCACATCTGTTCTTTTTGCAGGTAAAAAACTGGGTTAAGGAATTAAGAAAAATGTTGGGAAATGAAATCTGTTTATGTATAGTAGGTAAGTATTTTTCAACATGACTGAATTAGAAACATCTCTTTTGATTAATAACATCTTCCAAATGCTGCTTTGACAGCTTGTACATGTGAAGGGGTAAAGCTTATATTAAATATTTAAAATTAAACTGGAGCTAGATGTTTCAGTAGATCACATTGAGGAAAATAAGAGTTTGATTGAAAATATAATTTGTTTAATTATGCACTATCAGAAGTGTGTGGTACAGACACCTGCAGGCTGTAGTTTAACAAAAAAATGTATATTATCCTTCTTTCAGGTACTCAAGCTCATGGCTTCACAGTGGCATAGACTAGGTGCTTGTCTGTTTCCATAACTAAGTGCTTGCAGGTTGGATTAAAGCTTGGATATTTCAATGCACATCGAATGCAACAGAAATGCTGGATTTAGATTTAAATCTGATCTAATTATTAAAAGACTTTCATAAGGTTCGATATGTGGACATTACAAAAAGTACCTCTGCAGCACAGGGAAGGCGCTAATAAATTGCAAAAGAAAAGCAAAAGCCTGAATCGGGTGCCCTATATGGAGGCATTTAGTTGTCTTAATCTCTCTGCAGAAGTAGTACTTCATTGCCTGTAAATGCTTGTGTGAAAGGAGATTCTCAAATCATATTGCTCTTGAAATTGAGACTTGTGCAAGAACTGGTCTTTACTGGGGCAGCTTAAGAAAATGGAGTACCATGTTACATATCTGCTTTGTTTTTGGGTAATTTTGGAGCAAAAAGACTTAAAAGATTAACTTGTTTCCAACAGGTAACAAAATAGACTTGGAAAAAGAGAGACATGTTTCAGTGCAAGAAGCAGAAACGTAAGTCACACCTATTGCTAATAGAAACAGTCATTGCAGAATTATGCTGGAGTAATAAACTCGTGATGCTGTTAACATTGCAGCCAGCTAGGCACTGCTGGCTTATGCCTGCCAGTTGTTGAGTGTTCTGTTAGTGTCTGAGTCACAGAGTGTTCTGGCTGACCAAACTGTAGCTTGAGAGTTGTATGTGATTAAAGTCAACATTTGTAGTTTAAGTCCATTTCTAGACATGAAGTTTTCTTAATTTCATCTAGTGTGTTGCATGATTCCTGGCAGTTTTAAATGCATAACTCCGTTTTTTGTATTAAATAATCATGTGTAGATTAACTCTGAAGTCAGATAAAACCTCTTGTGATCATCATATTCCTTCATGTAAAGTGGCTTAGAAAGAATGAGTCCTTTACTACAATGAAGCTCCCTATCTGCATTTCTACAGGTATGCTGAATCTGTTGGAGCAAAACATTATCATACGTCAGCTAAACAGAACAAAGGAATTGAAGAACTGTTTCTTGACCTTTGCAAAAGTAAGTATTATCTAGTTTGTTGGTAAGGAGCTCATTCATAAAATGCTTCAGAAGTGCTTTTAATGCCATCTAGAAAAGCTTTGCTGCTTAAAACTGACTTCATTTCAGTCTACTTTAAGCCACATGTCTACTGTAACAGCTCTGGAAGCTTGATGTATGGATGTTTACAATATTGCAAATCCATGCTGTACTCCAAAAATGTCTTGGTCATTTGCTGGAGCACCGACTTCTGTTCCCCTTACCATACATAAGTAGTAACTCAAATCAAGCATCATGTTACTGGTCTCACCACTCTTGCTTCAAACCATCTGCTTCAACCTCTTTCAAAACTCTTCTCAAATTATGTCAATTACAAATCATAAACTCAAGGCTGTAGTGATGCAAATTTTATACAGAAATCTAAGCAAATGGTAAATCTAAACAAATGGTATGTGGAATGAAAATGCAACACAAGCAAATCATCCTGTTAGTTGTGTTTCTGTGATAAAAGAATTTAAGGAAAAGGTCCTCCTGCATTTCTGAAGAGGTAGTTGGTTGGGGATTTTTTGGGAGGGTGGAGTTTCTTGGTTGGTTGGTTTCTAACAGTGTTAATGATATGGGTGGGTAAACCCAGCTTTTGAAGTTGCTAACTCCAGGACACCTGAGGATCTCTAAGGTCTCCCTTAGTTACCAGGAGCTGCTACATGTTGGGTGCTTTAGAAAAAAAATTTAATATGTTCTTGCAGCTGTGCCATGTGATACCTGAGTACTTAGTTCTGCAAAACAAATAGGGGAACCAACCACTCTTGCTGAACTTGGTGCATATTGTTCAGATAGATTAAGATAGCAGAGTCTTCTGTAAAAATGCAGTGGAATGTCATCTAATACACTTCTTTCTTTGCAGGAATGATAGAAACTGCTCAAGTGGATGAAAGAGCAAGAGGCAATGGCTCCAGTCAGTCAGGAACAGCAAGGCGAGGTGTACAGATCATTGATGATGAGCCTCAAGTACAGAGCAGTGGAGGGTGCTGTACTTCTGGATAATTATAAAACTGTGCATCACTGCCCTCTCAATATGAAGACTGCCATATTCCAAGTCACACATTCTTTACCAATGGAGTAATAGAATTAACAGTATTTAAAAATAATCACATGTAACACTGCAGAGACCTTAAGTGCTAAACTAGTGGCGTCTGTGACCAGAGAATTGGCGTTTTCTACAGTGGTTAACAAAGCAATTACCAATGGCCTTTTTACATATTTTTCTTTAATGAGGAATAATATGCATGTAGAAAAGACCTACTTAAAGGCTTCATTTATATTCTTTTAAATCAGATCATTATTTAATAACTTATATACATTGTTGTTGGAATGGTATACATTTTTGCAGCTCTTTGTATTTTGTGGTAGATGGAATTGTATCACTTCTAAAATGCAAATTGATTTTTTTTTAAAATTAGCAGATACCTGAAGTAATATTTTTGCAGGGCCTCCACAAGCCTATAACTCAACTACTTTGATATATTCTGTTCATCTGTATGCCAAGCTGATAAAATACATTGTAAATTACATATTAAATATTTTATCTGCTTTTACAGTTGCAGGTGCAGAAATATGTACATCAGTCTTGTCAGTGATTGTGAAGTGAATAAGTCAGTGAAAGATGCAAGCTTTTCATGTGCACTGTTAAATTGCTCATTCTATTCCCCTACCTGAAAACAGCTTTGTTTTGGGTACATCCATAGCTACAGCAATTCTTTAATCCATTCCTAGCAAGCAGCAGTATTTAGAGTAACCCCTTACTGGAAGAGAATGCTTCTGTAGACTGCTGTTTAACATTGAGGTGTTTGACTCCCAGCTAAAACAGTTGGTGCATGCACATACTTGTCCTCTCAGAAGATCCCCAGAAAGTCAAAACAACTGTAGCCCTCATCTGTCTGGTAGCCAGTAAACCAGATGCATGGGAAACTCTTTAGCTGCTTTAATACACTTCTTTCCAAAGACAGCATTATAAACTATTCATGAGCATATTTTTTCCCTGCAGGGCTTGAGTAAACAATTAATTGGCATTAACTAAATGCTTCTAATTTGGAGTGATTAAATTGAAGATGTGTAACTTGCCAGATGTAGCTGTAACTCTGGGGATTCTAGGCAGAATTGAACTTATTCCTTCCTAACTTGCTTTCGCCTGTAAAGCATTTTGGCAAAAGCCCACTTAAGTTTCAGGAGGAGGGTTTTCAGAAAAAATGTGTAAACTACTATCACAAAAGAACACAAATGGTGGTAGCTGAAACTTCAAAATGTTTTGTGCTCTGACTTTTTTTACTTAAGTTGTCATGCTTGGAAAAACAGTAAAGGTGATGTCTATGACAAAGTAGAATATCCTTGGCCTTCCTTTTTCTGAAAGGTAGATTTAGTATTGCATATGAATGCACTGAATGGTGTGGGTATGTTCTGGTACACAAAAAAAAGTAGTAGTAATGAATAAGTCTGTGTAAGAAGTGTGCTGTCTTCAATCTGATTTTTATTTTCTCTGAAATAATAGATGGCTTTGATACAGACTGATCCTGGTGCATTTTCTCCCTTTTTGCCTTAACTGTGGTGTAGATACTTTTTCGTAGACTACCATTGCTGTGCTCTTCCGATGTGTTTGTATGCATGATGGAGAAAGGTGGTCTGTTCATGCTAGTGAAGATAAAGTTTCTTGGCTGTTCAGAGCTTTGGTGTGAATCTAAAATCCATGATTATATGTGTCTACATGTAGCAACACTGTTAACTTTCACATATCTAACAATGGTGGGCTCTGACAAAGTTGAAAACCAGGTCAGTTTGGTCTAACACTGGTATCTGACAACCAGCCTTCTAAGTGATACAATATTGATATGAAAAGTGAAATTGGCAAGTCTTGATGTTCAAGAATGGAATCTCCTCAGAATAGGAGTTTCAGGGTTTTTGATTCAAATTTAATTTTTTCCATCCCTGCAAATAAAACCCAGAACAACTCAACTTCAACTAGACTTGGGTAGAATGTATCTTTCTGCCTGCAGCTCAAGAGTTGTTAGTGTATTCTGTGGTAGGGGCATCTCATGTGAATTCTGACAATTACAAAACTAACAAAGGCATGTTGATACTAGCTCTTAAGTCTCTTAAAGAATTAAAACTGTTACTACTGAAAACTTAGGTGGGGATAAAGAAGTCTACAATTTTGTAATAGTAAAAAGGTTCTGGTTGCTATTAGTGAAATATTTTTTTAAAATAAATTCTCAAGTTACTTTTCTTACTTAAGCTGCAACATAAAAAATACTCACTGGAAACCTTCCTGTCTAAGCTGTGGTTTGGTTGGACTTTATTTATGAAACTTAAAACCTGTATTTTGCAGGGTATCATTATGTAACTGGTAAGTTACACAAAAGTATAGCTTTGTGAAGTCAGGGAAGCTGGTTGAAAACTAGACAGAGGTGAAAAGATGAATTGTTTAGACTGATTAACATAAGACTTTGGCTATTCATTGTTAGCAGACAAAATACAACAGTTCCAGGAAAAAGCATCTTTGTCAAAGATACTGAGACTGTTTTTTACACTTGATACACAGAAAAATACAAATAGCTTGGTTTTCTGTTTTTGAGCAGGATCTTACTCAAGTAACCTGGTTTTACTAGTATGTGGCTTGCTTTTCAAGGGTCTTGAATCTTGCATTTGGTGTAGGTTGCCTGGTTCCTACAGCTGAAGAACTGTTTTCTTGTTGCTGACTTCTGTGGCTGTAAAACAAGTAAGCTATTTTTCATTCTTCTGAGAAGTGAAAGAGAAGAAGGCTGGCTCTCTTTAGAAAGTACCTCTGTTGTGGGGCAGATACAATTAGGAAGACACCCACTACAGCATGTGTAAGTCAACACTGATTACACTTCTTCAGGATATGTCTTGACAAATATTACTCACATACATACTAAAATAAAATGGTCTAACTTGCTACACTACCTTTCTAAAACAACTTCTAAGTGCTTGCTCACAGTCTTGATGCTGCTACTATGAATACATGAGCTACCTATGAAACTTTATCACCTACTGAAATAAAATCCAACAAGCCAAAGTCCAACTGCTTTAATGCAGCAGCGTGTCTCTGCTAGGAGTTATTTATGGGCACTGTATACTGGACTTAGACATTACTTCAGAAGCTAGAAAAGATGGGATAGACTGAGTCAGACAAGGACACGCAAATCCAAATGTGTGGTACTTGGAGATGAGTGTAACCAGCTGCAAAGATTGGGAGAGATGGCTTCATCTGGTTAGCAGTGATCTTGCACACGATTCCAAAATGAGGGTATCCAATGCCCAGATGAACTGTATGGGATGATCTCTTGAAGCAGTCAAGTGTATTACCTTGATTATATTGCATGCTTTTCTTCAGTGTTCACACATTGCGGACAGGTATTTTTGTATCCTACCATGTTGAAATTTGCCTACAGTTCTTAAACAACATAGCAATAAATTTCTACTTTAGTTTCCAAACCAGATGAAAAAAAAGCTTTGCAGAAAGCTGTGAAGTCGTGGCAAGTGGTTAGATCTCAAATGGAGTTCTCCAAAAATGTTGGATGCTGTCCGAAAAAGAGTTTGAATGCAGGTCAGGAATCTCCATAAACTGAAAGCAGGTATGTGATACGAACGTAAGAATAAGAGTTGGAGCCAACCATGTCTCATTTTTCTGCTTTTAGTGGAATGAAAAGGAGAAGTAAGAAAAAAAAGGAATGTTGGAAAAACTGAGGGTGCTGGTGTTAGGCTGCTGAGTGAGGTGCTGAGTTAACATTTCCTTTGAGTTGTTAGTGAACCTCAGCAATAGCAATACCTTATTAAGGACTTCTAAGATCACTTGGCTTGTTCTGTGAAATATTTTTGCTTCATTAAAGCAAATACAACTGACTTTGAGCGGGCTTTCAGGCACAACACTAACCTAGTTAAAACTTCTTATTAAAATATGCTAATTTATGAACTATTTACATTTCACTGACTTTGTTAATCTTAGTCTGCATCAAATCCTAGGATCTTTTTTCTTGAGAATTCAGTATATCATGCTATGAGGATAACTTTTACTACAGTTGTGTCTAGGAGCTGCAGATGATGACCAAGATCATTGGCACTACTTGCTGAGTAAACTCATCAAGGCCCCAAAACGAGCTCTTAATTGTGCTGGGCAGTTGCTCCTGCCACTCTTTGGAGGACTGTGCTCAAGATCAGGATTTTCTTTCCATGTAGGCAAGCCTGTACATCTCAGTAATGTAGCTGTCTAATAAATTTAGGCTTTTTCTATCAAATAATGTATACTCTTTGCTCCTGCATTTTTTTTTTTGGTGCTATCACTTGCCCCTCTGTTGAGCAGAATGAAATGGAGATGATTTTGAGAGTTGTGGAGAATCTGGAATGTTTCATGTCTTGAGATGGCTTGAAAAGTGAGTCTATGAAAATGTCACCATTATGACAAAGTGTGTTATTCTGTCCAAGATGACAGAAAATAGTTTGGATCTGAGAAATTTTTACTGTAATATGATTAAAATTATAAATTGCTCTACTTCCAAAATGAAAACTTATTTCAGGATGATCTCTCTAGTCTTAATTTTTTTTAAAGACTAAGGTTTGCTTAACTTGGCCAAAGCCTTAAAATGATTGCTATGTTCTACAACCATAAACTAAAGTTTGATTGTTGGGAGAAACAGCATACTTGTTCATATTCCACTGGGCAGTTTAGATCTTAGATTGTGTTTATTCAATACTAGGATGTTGAAAGATAGACTGAAAAAATAGTTGTTTTAATGTATTTCCTCTGCTTTGTGCACTCAGGCAAGTAACATGGTCCTGATGCAGCTGCAGTGTCACTGTGAAAAGAGGGATTCTCTTTCTCTTCCCACTTCTCAGCTGCATTGATCCTAGTTGCTAAGTTACTGCTACAGGAGACTTTGGGTGCTGTGCAAGAACAGAAGTGCACGTTCTCTCCTTGCTTCTCTAGCTCTTCTAGACAGCAATAGGCACTACAGCAGTAATGCCCAGTTCCTCTCAGTTTGATAACATTTGCTTCCTCAAGAGGAGCTTTTCTTACATCTTGACAAATAATTTTTTTTCAGTGTATCTAGACTCACCGATCCCTTCAAGGGGTTTTAATTTTTCATTGTGGGTTGCCCAAAAGATGTTCAATTTGAAAGCAAGACAAGGAAGGATGATGAGTAGCAGTTTTACAGCAGTTTTCCCTTACTGGGCCATATCATCTCCAAAACAGTGAAGAGAGAATATTGAGAGTTAAATGGTGAGTCCTTGCTACCTCTGTATCTGACTCCTGATTCTTAGATATTGGACATGACTTGTAAGAAATCTTAGCTGAGAGGATTCAAGAGAATAAGGACTTCTTCCTCATCTGTGCTTGTCACAGATCCAAACTCATGTTTTTGAACTGTTAAAACTATTAAATTGCAGGCCCTTCTTCAAGATAACCATCACTCCATTCTGAAAAGTCAACAAATTGGGACTTGCAGTGGAAGAGCACAAGCAGTTTCTTTTTCAGAACAGGAAACTTAAAATTGCCTAATCAGGCTTGTTTTAGTAAAAAAAGAAAAGCATGTGATACCTAAATCTTTAAGTGCTGTCAAGTGCTATTTGATCATACAGGCATTATAATTGTCTTACTGGATTTTTCTCATCAGATAAGCGCATTGAGCTTCAGTCTCACTCAGATAGAAAGAAAACATTAGCAGTGCAAATCCAGTGCTGAAAAGGATGTAGCATTTTTTATGTCAGGTAACCTAACTTTGTCAAATCTTGTAGGAATAGGTCTATTTGCCATCTGTGGATAAAAGAAATGTTGTAAAAACATTTTAAAATATCTGGCAGAAGCTTCACAAATGCTAACTTTCCCAATGCATTTTTGAAGCTGGAGTTCTTAAATATACCTCAATACATTTTATATGCCAGTGCATTTACAGGAAGATAGTCCTTTGATAAATTAATGCCACATGGTCAATCCATTATAAAAACAAGGGTTTTTTAAAATCATGACTGCTGGTTTATCAATGCCTAATATTAAAAGTGAAAATGCATGGAAATTGATCAATATGGGAAAAAAAAGGTGTACTGAAAATGAATACAGAAAGAAAACATTGACACTTCTTATATTTACAGAATGTTACAGAATTTGGAACTTGATGACAGTCTATAATGAAGTGGCCCTGAAGTTACTGGAAACTGGGGGCAGTGACTGAGACCACAGGTTTTTTTATGTTGCACATACAACATTTCTGAACCCACCTGAGCATGATGTGTCAAAATATGGCTTTAAGATGTCAAACCAGGCTCACTGAGGTTGCTGTAAGTTATGCTAGCACATACCACAGAGACTGTAGTGAGGTCATATCCCCAGTAAAATATAGCTTTGATTCTCACCACTGGTCTTTGGCATCTCAGAACAGAGCAAGGAGCAGTTGCTGTTGAACCACATTTGTGTTTAACAGCAGCCTTCAGGATGCTGCTTATATGCAGCACAACAAAGTCAAACATGGAGCCAAGGCTAAGGTGGGAATTTTCCACCAACTGTGTCTGTAACCTACTGCTGTCCTGTCTCCACCATGGGTGCTTGTTCATGCTTCCCTAGAGAAAACTGCTGGTTGGCAGATGGTGTGGGCTTGAACTGGCTGGACACTGGGAGTGAAAACAGCAAGCAACAGGAAAAGCAGAGCAAGATGAGAGCAATTTGCATGTTACTGCTTTGGCACTCCTTAGCCCCTTGCACTTGCAGTTCTAAAAGGTCAGCTGCTCTATCCTACTGTCTTCTTGTCACAGAAATCACTGAATGGGTCACGTTGGCAGGGACCACAGTGGGTCATCTGGTCCAGCCTCCCTGCTCAAGCAGGGTCAGTCTCAAGCACATTACATGGAATTGTTCAGGCAGTGCTTTAGTCTCTCCAGTAAGGGAGACTCCACAACCTCTCTTAAAAAATGTGTATTTTCTAGTTAGTGAGATTTTTGTTGTTGTTGTTCAAGAAACTAAAATCCAGAGCTTTTTAGAGTAAATGTAGTTCCTTCACAGATTTAGTCTTTCCAAAATCTGTCAGCATTTCATTAAAGGGGCTATATTAAGTGGTGAAGACCATGTGTACTGCTTGTAATTAACACCCTGCAATCAGAGTTCTATGGTGAATATTTCAAGTAGCAAGAGGGAGCAGATTCTCTGATACACCTCTGAAGTCCACCTACTCTCCCACTGTTTTGTAACACAGAGTAATTGCAAAACAGTCCTCAACTATAAGATGTGCCCATCCTGGAGTTGGATTGAGGCTTAAAATTACTCCAATCAGTTGCCTCCAAGGAATCCTTTCAGTGTGTTAATACTGCAGTGCTTAGCACCATGTACACCTATTCTTTTTCAGAGACTAAGGGATTTCAGCCTTTATGGGAAATGAAATGATTTCTAAAGTGGATTATGGTGGCATATTAAGATCAGGAAGTAAACAGTGACTGCCCTCACCCTTAAACAATTGTTCTGTTAGTTTTCTGTTCTTTCCAGGAAATGTTGCTTTTTGTTATTATTATTTGTTATACGTAGAAGGGTTACAACCATTTGTGTTCCCCTTTGCATTCCTGGCTCTGGCAATACTCGTGTGCCAATTGGCAAACAACAGATCAGTTTCTGTTTAGTCATCACTCTCGGAGAGCTTCCAACTACACTCTGTGGAGGCTGATGCAATCATTAATTTATCCTTGCATGACAAATGCAAAGCATTCATGTTAGTATCTGCTCTGCTTCTTTTGTATTTAAAAACCTCGCAATTTTATGTCCCACTGAGAGAAAAAAGCTATTGTAAAGTGATGGTCAGTTACATGAACCATGTTTTCTTATGTGACAGCTCCTGTATGTTTTGGGTTGATTCATATCCTGGAATTGTAGTGATACACAGATTGAAAACAATTCAAATTCACAAACATTAACTTAGTGCTGTGCTTAAGGATATACAAAATGTGGCAGTGCAAGTGCTTCAAGAAATCTCGTTATCCTGCCTTCATGTCCATGCCTTCACACTCTAAATGCTGCTGGGGGATGGCATTTCCTTCCTTTTAATTTTGGTCTATGAATACTTTGTTTGTCCCCATTCTTGTCTAACTTTGTGACAGAGGGTAGCTAAGCATGGAACAGTACTCTTATCTGCATACTCTACTTGTGCAGGTCAGTGGTTTTTTAATGTTTTCTTTGAGAAACAGGTTAGAAAGGTTATCTTATCTTCCTCTCGGTTTCCACTTTGAGGTAGAAACAATTGGGAAGTAGAGAAGATCCTAAGTACTTCCAGAGGC
The DNA here is from genome assembly GCA_013399225.1 of Rhipidura dahli. Taxonomy (NCBI): domain Eukaryota; kingdom Metazoa; phylum Chordata; class Aves; order Passeriformes; family Rhipiduridae; genus Rhipidura; species Rhipidura dahli. Next base: position 2,251,174 of record VXAC01001162.1, read on the forward strand.
TACATTTTTCCTGGCAAGTAAATTAGTCCACGGTGCATAAGGAGCTCTGGCCTTGAGAGCAGATGGCACAGAGCAGCTTTAATCCAGGTGCTTTAGTCCTCTTCTGCCCTTTAAATCATATTTACATGCTGCCTGCTTGGAGTGGCTGTGCTGTTCCCAACCCTGACTTCTAGGTATTAGTTTGAGAAACCTTAAATGGTATGATCCATAATTACATAAAAGAGCAGACTAATGACGAAATGGAAAGGCTCACGGTAGGTCAGTACTGCAGGGGCTTTCTTGGTTGACTTGTATGAATGTAGCCAGGGCCTGATCTCCCTCCTGCTCTCCTAATTGTGGAGTAGGATGGGAGAATTTTTTTAAAAACTCGTTTTCTTGCATGGGGAAAATAAGAGCATTTCACAGCTAAATCCTTAGCTACTTCCTTTATCGTCTACAATACAACTCATGCTGAGGACTGGTACCTCTTAAAATATGAGGAACTTGAAAAGCCTAGTCTGCAGTTATCTCCTGGGTGTCTTGTGCACCCAGAGTCCAGGCGAGCACCCCATTTACTATCTGTTTGTGGTCTGTAACAAACTGGAGTAGCCTAGAAAAATTGTGGGTTGCATCTGTCAAAGCAAGGCTTAGAATATATCCATTTCCTGTGAGGAGAAGTAAAGATCAAAGGGAAAGATATTTTTGGCACTGTTTTTCTTTGTTCCTCTGCTGTGGGGTTGTTTGTACAAATTAAGCCTGTGATGGAAGGACTTGACAGAATCTGCACTTGTCTTGTGTGGGCCAGGTTTTCATGTGGTTGAACATGTGGGCAGCTGACACTTGTGAATACAGGGAAGTATCTTGGAACTCTGCTGAAATAGCTGTGTGAACAACAACAATAGCAGCTGCTGCAGCTTTTGGCACAGCAGCAATAGCTATGCTTGCAGCTGTGACAGCAACAGAAGCCACGGGAAAGCCAGGAACACTCTGGTTGCATGCTCAGTGTTGGCTGGTGTGCTGTGACTACCTTTTTATTCCTTATTAGAGCAGATGGTTAATTAAAATCCAATGAAGAATGAGCCCCAAGACTAAAGATACCCTCCTCCTTGGATTCCCATCTGTGTAGTGTGTGAAAGGTTGGACTTAAGCATAGAGCTACAGACTGTCCCATCATTTTCTTAAGGGGCTTATGGAGAAGGGAGGGGAACCTGCTAGCACCATGTCAGCCTATGGAACTTCCTGTCATGTATCATTCAGGTTTGTAAAGTGCAATAATGTAATGCACCTATAACATAGCCTGGGAAGCAGCTTTGCACAGAGGTATCTGAGTGCCAACAACAGTGCACAACAAGTCAGTGATGAACCAGAAAAGAAAGCCATCCTGGGCTGCATCAGGAAGAGCACTGCCAGCAGGCTCAGGGGTGATGAAACTTTTCAGCCCTGGTGAGAGACTCCATGAATGCTGGGTCTAGTGCTGGATTCCCTGGTAAAATGGAGACACTGACATCCTCGAGTGAGACTTGTGAAGGGCTATCAAAGGCATTTAGGAGACTGGACCATCTGTCATACAAAGATAGGCTGACAGATGTGAGATTGTTCAGTCTCTAGAAGGCTCAGAGGATCTTTTCAATGTCTAAAAACAGATTATGAGAGGGAGTAAAGAAGGCAGAGCTGGTCTCTTTAGTGTTATTTAATGAAAGAACATGACAGAATGGACCCAAAATGAAATGCAAGAAATTCCATTCAAGCATAAGAAAAACCTTTGGCATTCCAAAAGTAACCAAACACTGATAAACAGCTTGACTGAGGAGGCTGTGGTGTGTATATTCTGGAAGATTCTCAAACCTCAAACTTTACAAAGCCCTGAGCAATCACTTGTGATCTGCTCTGGGCAGGAGAGTTGGACTAGAAGATCTCTAAATTTTCCTGCCAACTTCAATCTTTGATAGTGCAACCTGATAACAAAGAGTTATTTTGCTCCTCCAATATATACATTGCTGGGCAATGAAAATTTGCTAAAGATCAAGGGAGAAGGCCCAAGATGGATGTCTATAGGATTGGGTAAGTAGCTAGAAGATGGTGATTTACATCTCATGGAGTAAATTGGTCCGTGGGACTGAGAGTTCTCTGAAACATACTGGCCTTCTTAACACTGAGGTAAGGGGCCACTGGCACACTGAGAGCAGCAAGGTAGGACAAGAGCCCCAGGATGAGTTCTGTGGGACCTGTTAATTGTTCATCAAAGCAATGCAGAGCAGAGGCTCCTTTCCTATGTCTGCTGGAAGAAGGGAGCTGCACTGAGCACATGTCCCTCAAAGGAAAGTATTGATGTTAAGCCTGAGAAGTTTCAAGCTTGACTTCAAGGAAATATGAAAGACATAGCTGGAAAACAAAAAGAATAAGCTTGGTTGTTATGTGAGAATTGTTGTTTAATGAGATTAATTTGAAACTCAGGGGTGCAATTCACTGGGACTGATACCTGTGTTAGAGAGTAATGGATGATTCCCAAGGATTGGGGTGCTCCTAAGGCCAGATAAAGAAATGTATTGAGTTTTAATGCTTCAAATAGATGACAAGTTAAAGACTTTCCACACATACTCTGGGACTTCGTATTCCAGGGATGTGTTCCAGCAAAATTTATAAATTTTGGAAAATTATGAGTTTACTGATGTCCAACAGTAATACAAATGGGATTTATCTTTTAATTCTTTATTTATTTGACAGCTCCATGAAGGTCAGATTGAGGAAAAAGCCTTCCATACAACTTGTGTGAAAATTTTACAAATAATAGGCAAAGTCTAGCACTGAGCTGACTTGATGGAAGCATGACCTACGGCAGTGAGAGTGGGAGGTAATTGTCCTCAAAATGAGTAGTGGCATTTTATCTTGTGCCCTGTAGAAGGGTGGGAATGGGTAGATGAACAGGAGGAGTTAGATGACAGGGTTAAAATAATGTGGGCTGGATGAATGACAAAAAACATTCTGCTGAAGTCTGGACACATCAAAACAGTATTGGTCACTGTCAGCAACCAGAATGTTACCAGCAAAAATATTTAGCTGTATGGATAGATGGGGAAAGCTATGATTTGGTGCTGTTGTACTAGAAAATGTCAGCAAGGGAGCTAGGTAAAACATGGGAAACAGAGTCCAGAGAGTTCTCTAAGACTAAGGCATCAAGCTGGCTGTGAACCTTGGAGACAGATGGATATTGATACTGAAGAGAGAAAGATGTGTGCCAAGAGAATCTGGAGGAAAGTAAAACCATCTTGTCTGTTAGCTGTCTGCAGATGATAAAAAGAGATTTTAGTTTGGATTGGAATTAATGGCTGTAGTAGAAATATGGCAATGAGTCATGAGATAAATATGTATTTTTGGACACAATTTCGTACAAAGAAACAGAGGCTTTCATTCAATATGCTAATGATCAAGTCCAAGAGACAGGAGAACTAGAAGATGGCAATCATGCTGGTAAAGAGAGCAGACTTCAAGGAGTCCACTGTAGATTGCGGCTTGGCTAATAAAGCTGAGAAGTGAATCTCAAATTTGAGCATCTATTGATGTCTGCAGGAGAATTCCTTCAGACTTTATAAATCTGAATATTTGCTAATACAGATGAGATTGTAATTAAGATTTACTTTTGTCCTATGATGTGTTGAATGTATTATGTGTTGAAAACCATCATCTTGAAAGTGGTGTATTTTTCACTAACATTAAAGATCCGGTATATGAGTAGTGGGGCAGCTTAGCAGTGCCTGTGGTTACCGTGAGATTGAGATCTTCTAGCACCTGCCAGTACCTACAGCGGGCCTGCAAGAGAGCTGGAGAGGGACTTTTTACAAGGGCAAGGAAGGATAAGACAAGGGGGAATGGCTTCAAACAGGCAGAGGGTATGTTCAGAACAGATGTCAGAGAGAGATTCTTTCCTGTGTGGGTAGTGAGGCATTGGAACCTTTGCAAAGACAAATTCTGGATGTCCATCCTTGGCAGTGTCCAAGGCCAGGCTGGCTGGGGCTTTGAACAGCCTGGTGCAGTGGAAGATGTCCCTGCACACGGCAGGGGGGTTGGAACTAGGTGATCTTTAAGGCCCCTTCCAACCCCAACTATTCTACGTTTCTATGAGTGGACAACAGTGGAAAGAGAAAGAAAATAACTCGAGAGAGTATGATGTGTGTTTTGTATCGACCCTATAACCACTGCAGGCCCAGGGAGCTGAGAAAAAGCTTTAAGGGTGAGAGGAAAAAAGAATAACACTCCCCTTTGCTCCTCGCCGCCGTAAGCGCAGGCTGTCGTGGAGCGCTCACCGCTGCTCTGGCCGCTGCGGGGCCCGCGGCTGCACACCGGCCAAGCTCCGGGGGGCTGCATGCGTCCCACGGCTTCGAAAGGAGCGACGGCTTCACGGCGACGGCGCGCAGCCTTTGG
>VXAC01001162.1:2255749-2422919 GCA_013399225.1 Rhipidura dahli
GCTGGCTCCCAGCCGGAGGTAGAGGAACGGCGCTTGTCCCGTCTACGTGGCCGCGTGTCCCAGAGGTGCTCATGGCCGCTAGTGGCCTTTCCCCCGGCCTGCGCGCTGGCAGTGTGCGGCAGCCTGCCCCAGGCGTGGGTATAAAGCCTTGTCAGTCCGATAATTTGGTAAGATAAATTTTTTTCTATGCCGCGGATCCTTGCCTCGTGTTCAGAACGAGACAGTATTGCTTGACAGGCACTGAGCTCGCAGGAGGGGAGGGACGGGCAACACCCACTGCTTCCCTCCGCCCCCGCCAACAGATACGGGTTGTGTACGTATTGTTTTATTGTAGAAATATTTTTATTATATGACTGTCTTCTGAAAGCGTGGCTTTGCCGTATGGTGTTGTTGAGCACCTGGATCCTTTATTTAGGATTTAAAATCTCAGTGTTGTGTCCGATTGTATGTAGTAGCCACTGTGAGTGTGTGATAGTCGGCGGTTTCACTTTTCCGGCATAGGGCAGAAGATGATTCTTTCATGCTGACCTCGGCATAAGGGAACGCACGTTATTAGCCACGTCTGCGCTTTTCCGAGCGTGCTGAGGAATGCACTTAGCTATAGCATGAAAATTCCGTAAAGATCTTGCTTTGTGCCACCTTACCATATCTGTTTCAACCAGAATTGTTGGAGCAGGCAATTTGTTGAAGCAGCTCGAGTTTTTGCAGTTTCATTTTCATGTTCTTTACTGATTTACTCATTTACACATGTTAGGTGTGTAAATATAAAGATTGCCATACTGTCCTCCCAGCTGTTTCTAGCTAAGCACATCCAGTTTTTATGTATACAGAGAAGTTTCTCTTCTTGTTTTATACATTTTAATATAAATTCAGAAGTTTATTGGATGAAGGGAAATATTTTAATTATTAGATAAATATTTTAATATTTAATATTTAAAATTTTCAGGTTATTTTTTGTTTTCCACTTAGGTTTTTATCAGGATCTTCTTCAGGATGTTTCTTGTGAAAGCAGCTGTATTATGATGGATTATATGAGATGCTTAAACGATTGTGGATTAGTTGTCTGTAAATTATTCCTTTCAAAGAAGCCTGTTTGCCTGAGATTAAATCTCTAAGACATTGCAAAACTGTTTCGGTTATGCCACGCCCACAATACTAATGTAACTTTTTAATGCAACTTCTAACTCGGTAACATTCTTTGCCATGTGTCTTTTAATACAGAGAAAAAGGAGAGTTGTGTTTTCTCAAACTTCATGAAGTGGCTGGGCTGGTTTAACATTCCACTGCTCTCAGGAGCAGTGCCATCGTTCTCTGTATTTCCCCACCTGTGTGTTGCACTATTGCTTTCTTGGATACTGTCCTCATTTGATCTGTCACTGATTAGATCTAACAAGCCAAAATAATACGTCCAACTGTGCTTACTTTTGTCTGGGTTAGTTTTCTGTTGTGGGCACGTTGGACTACAGATGGTGCCTTTGAGTGGCAGCAGGATTTTGGAAGGACTCACAAACTAATGAAATTTCATTCCAGGTGGAATAAATGCAGTGTAGGTTGGTACAGACCCAGCATTCTCACTTCAGACCTTTTGCACTTCTGTGTCTTTACAAGCTGTGGGTGTCCTGAGTTAACTGCAGTGTTCCTTCTGGCTGTGCAGTGTTGTAATGAGGTGTTTCAGGTGGTAACTGTCTGAAAGAGTAGTAGGCATTAGTTTGTGGGGTGCTTTAGTCTTTCATGGCAGATCTTATGTGAAAGTGATGTATTTTAATGTGTTTTAATGCTCTTTTCTGCAAAATACTACACAGATTGGTTGCCACGGAATGCACGTGGCAGTATGCTAAGCAGCTGGGATAACCTGAATTGTTTCAGCTTTCACAAAATCTTGTTTTAGCAAACCATATAAGGTTGTGGTTTCTATTACATTTTTACCCTGTTTGCCTTTCTCTTCTCTATTGCAGGTTTTTTTAATTCTTTGTTTCATTTCTGGAGGGTTTTTTTGTGTTGTTTTTTTTTTTTTTTTTTTTTTTTTTTTTTTAATTTTTTTTCCCAGAAATTTTTTNTTTAGTTTTTTCTTTTCAATTTTATTCCCCAGACATTATTAATATCAGTGGATTTGGAATTCAGCTATTTCATGTAGTCTCTGGTTTCTGCTCTATACATTAACAGGATATGAATTATAAATTTGGTTATCTCACATACTACTTTACTTGAACTTTTGTCCCATTATTTTTTTTCTTGCTTGAACCTCTCAGGAGGTTCTTATCAGTGTTCTTCTCTATTATGGATGGTTAACTCGGTTCAGGAAAAGTTAATGCAGTTGAATTCTGGAGTCATGACTCATTCTTTATTAATGACCATCTGCCCCAGAACAGTGTGAGCTTCAGTTTTTTGCCCTTTCTTAGAGTTGCAAGTTTTTTCTGGAAGTAACTTGGTAATAAGGTCTTTTGTTTTCAGAGCTTTTACTTTATGCAAACAAGTATATTTATATATTATACATATATTATACTTTATGAAAACAGGTAAATTTTCTCTCTTTTTGTTGCTTAGCAAATGGCAATTTGTTTACTGTATTTCGGAGAACCAACTCTGGATTCACCCTTATACCAGAAAACCATGTTAGAAAATGAGCTAAAAAGTTGTGTATGGGGGGGAAGTACAAACTTCTATTTCAGTCTGTCAGTATATAGGTGATTATTGCAGCAGGTCTAAAGACAGTAATGATATTTATTTAATGTTCTTGGAGTTCAGAGTATCTTCAGCACTTGGGCTGTTAGATCTTTCTCAAGTTACCAATTGACACATGGGCTGTCAAATAAGTTATTTTTCCTTTGCCTGTGCTCGCTCTTGGAGTTAAAGTTTCAGGGTATTAACTGGCCAAACATCTGAGCTTTGCCTCTAAGCTCAGATGTCTGGCCAGTTCAGTAACTAGAAGTTACTGAAGTTCAAGGAGCACTGTAGCTATTGCTAAATAGTAGTGGTGTTAGTGCTGTATTGTTTGGGGTGGGAATTTGTGTTTGCAGTGGAAGTTTTGGGTGGTTTGTTTTGTTTTGGTTTGGTTTTTTTTCCCTGTTTTTCTTTTAGCTAGGAACTAGCCAAGAGATTTTTAATATGGTACAGTAAAATTAGCTTTGCATCCTTCAGGTAGTTTGTTGGCACAGATGCAGTGAATTATTTTGGGTGTATATCTATTCAGTGGGATAGGCAAAGTCTTGCTCTGCCTTTTACTAGTTAAACTTGAGTGTACAGAGGCTCCTATACTGTGCATTGTTGTGCCATTTTATTAAGCATTTGATTTAAAATATGTTATAGCTTTTTCAGCCTTTATAATTTACTATGAATACAGTCATAGTTCTTTTTTATTGCATTGTACTTTGTGGGTTTTCTTTGAAACAGAACAGAAGATGATCTCTTGAATTTCCTTATGGTTTCATTATGCCTGAATGTAAAGCAGTTCCGTGATAATTCTGAAATTTCTGTATTTTCTTTCTATTTTCTATTTGTTAAGGATTTGTCATTGCAGAAATGGTCACAATGGGACTAGTTACTACCTCAAGCTCTTGCTCGCAGTTCCCTGAATAGACCAGTGTTTTCTCTGATATCCCACTATTGTTGCATAAGTAGCAGAAATAACTTGTAGTTCAAGAAATCTTCAGAGCACCAAACAAAGCTTGAAAAATGCACTGTTGTCAAGTAGGAAAATTTTCTTATGATATGTAGTTCCTGGTTTTGAGAGCTTTCTCATATTTGTCACAACATGAACAGTATTTGTGGGATTCTGCCCTTCTCTACCCCACCCCTACTTAGAAATTTGGTGTTTTTAAGACTTTAGGACTAGCAGGCTGTGAAATTTTACTTTTCTTGGGGAAAAAGTTGAGCCATAGTCTCAGCAAATAAAACGCATGCAAGGTTCAACAAGGCCAAGTGCAAGGTCCTTGGGGCAATCCCAAGCTCAGGTACAGCCTGGGTGGAGAATGGATTGAGATGAGTTCACGGGAGAAAAACTTGAAAGTGTTTGTGGGTGAAAAGCTCCGTATGACTCAAATGTCCACCTGCAGCCCAGAAATCCAGCTGTATCTTGGGCCACATCAAAAGCAGCGTGGTCAGCAGATCAAGGGAGATGATTTTGCCCCTCTACTGTGCCCTCATAAGACACCACATGGAGTACTGTGTCCATCTCTGAAGTCCCCCCCATAAGCAGGACATAGACCTAATGGAGCAAAGAGGACTGTGAAGATGGTCAGAGAGCTGGAACTCCTCTCCGATGAAGGAAGGCTGCGAGAGTTCGGGTTTTTCAGTCTAGAGAAGGCTCCAGGGACACCTTAGAGCACCTTCCAGTACCTAAAGGGGGCTTACAAGAGAGCTGGAGAGGGATTTTTCCCAGAGGTATGTAGTGATAGGATAAGGGGGAATTGCCTTCAGCTGAAGTGGAAGTGTAGGTTTAGATTGGATATCAGGAAGAAGTTCTTTGCTCTGCGTGTGGTGAAACACCGAAACGGACTGCCTGTAGAGGTTGTCTACTCCCTATCCCTGGAGGTGTTCAAGACCAGGCTGGATAGGTCTGTGAGTAACCTGGTGTAGTGGAATGTTCCCTGCTCAGGGTAGGGGGCTTGCAGCAGATGATCTTTAATGTCCTTTCCAACCCCAACCATTCTGATTTGTATTTTATTAAAATTTGAATGCCAGAAATTGTAGCATATCTTCTGTGGAGCAGAAAATCATGCTGGTCAAGTGATGTTAGCCTGATGCTTTGTGGAGCACTCTAATGTATTGGCACCTGGTCATTGGAAACAGACTCTTGTTGCAGTGGGTACTTTAGCATGCCCAATGGCACTTTAGTAGTGGATATGTGAATCAGCTTTGGGCAAACATCAGCTATTCCAAAGAGGAAGATGGAAATTCAAGTAGTATAATGTAGACTTTTATATTGAGTTATATTTCTTATGACTTAATGCATAGCTCTAAACTAAGATGTTTTCTGTTGTGGGTATGAGGTCACTTAGGCCAACCATTGTCTAAATTGAATTAATTTTATTGGTCTGTAACTGTTTCCTTACAGTATTGCTTCTTTTGTTCTGTTTCCTTTCTGTCAGAATCTGAAATAAGTTGCTGCACAGCTGCTATATCTGTTGTTGATGTTTGTGTACAGAGCCATTTTCCCTTAATTTGAAGTCTGTAGAGCAGACTTTTTTACTCAGTCACTTTCTTATGAACATGCCTGTTTGCTGCTTCAGCTGTTGAATCCTTGGTGAGGTCCTCTACCTGATTCTCTAAAATGAGGCAAAAAAATGAAGTAACTGCTACTGAAAAGTTGTTAATATCTGTATTTACACAGTGCCATAGTTACTGACTCCAGAGCAGTGGCTCATTCGCTATGTATGTGCTTCAAGCTGTGTCTGTTACGAGATGCTGGATGGCATCTTGGCGGAGCAATGCTGGCCTCGAGCTGTACTTTCTGGCAGAAAAGGGGAGTGAGTGGAACACACTCTCCAAGAACACAGGGTGAGACTATGAAGTGTCTGAAACATGGAGCAAACTAGCTGGGAGAGTTGCAGTGCTTCTCCTTTCTCGTAAGTGTTCTGTGTTTGGCAGGTTGTTGGTGTGTGACAGACCTAGGAATAGAAGATACTAACAATCAGTGTGCATGGTGACAGCTAATACTTAGGTGCTCAGTGCAGGAAGGGTGGAAAATACATGGGTGAGGATGGCAGGACCATGCTGTTCTGTGGTAGCCCCAGATCTTAGCTCTCCTTTTATTTCTTGTCTATACTTCATTGTCTTAGGGTGCAATGTTGTCGTCTTTCACTAGCTGGTAGCACAGGGCTGTAAATTGCTATCAAATGGCAAGCATCAAAAGGCTTTGCTTGTATTCTGGCATATATTGCTGCTGTTGGTGTGGCATGCCAAGGCTTTCTGCTCATACATGTCTTTGGCAATAAAAAGCTACAAACATTGCCTTTTGGCTGCTCACTGTAAGCACTACAATGGAAATACAGAGATATGTGTTGTCCGTGCTGTGTCCTTATGGTGTTAAGAATGATACAATTTATTTCTCAGAAAATTTTACTGGGGCAATGGTGGGACTTCAGAAACCTGGCTTTTATTGCTGGACACAGACTATAAATACTTGAAGAGTTTCCAGAACCTTAACTAGCATGTGCCGTGACATGTAAACTGAGCCTACATCCTGCTGCTTCTGTCTGTTTTTTTATAGTAGGTGGGTAGACAGCTATTGCTTTGTGCAGCTCTCCTGAATTTTCTGCTGTGGTTCCCTGTTTTTACAGACCCGCAGTACAGGAGTTGGAATAGCTGTTGTCTCTGTGTGGTGCAGTGCTTTCAATGAATTGTGAATTTGCCTTTGACCTCTGTAGCACCCATGGAAAAAAATAAACAGATCACGGTGGCTTGCTAGCATTTGGAAACTTGTGTCAATTTTTAGCTTTTGGTGGGATTCTGATACAGACAGGCAATGGGTCTAGTTTTCATTCAACTGAACTGGACAAATAAATATGCTATGAATCAGGCTTGAAGGCTGCCAGCATGGACTTCTTGACAAACAGAAAAGACTTATGAACATAAGCTTCTTGGGTACATCTTATTTCAAACTTGAAACTTTAGGGTTATTATAAAGTAATATTTAAAGCATACAAAGTTTTTTCCTACTGTCTCCATCATTTTCTTAGAGAAAAAAGTTGCCAACTGAATGCTTTTACAGTCTGAAGTTGCCTTAAGTAATGCTTACAATTTGAAGTATTCTAGGAACTTGAGGATACCACAGATGGATAAATCTGTTCTGCGCAGAAGTAGCTTTAAGCTAGTATAATGTCTGAAAATGTTTCAGTAATTCCAATGTACAGCCACAAGATATAATTAAAATTTATTTGAAATCGAGTAATTTTCAAAGCTGTTCAGCTCCTGTCACATTACATCTTCATTTGCTTTGGTTGCATTGGTGTGTGCTTTCAATAAATACTCTTCTTTTTTCATTTGTGTTTTTGTTGTGAAACCAGCAGAGTCTGGCTTTCATGTAGGTAATAACATCTAAACCTGTGAAATACACATCTTGGTGGACAGTTCAGTAGATGTTTGCAAGCAGGTATAGAAGAAAGCAGAAATTATTCTCCTTTCTGTTTAAATCTGTAGTGAGGCCTGACACTGCTGGAGAGCTGTTTTGGCCTCGAGCATCTGAGCAACATACACGATTTTTCTACCCCAAGGTTCTGTTTCAGGGCCCGGTGGATAGACTGTGCAGAGCACAGAATTCTTATTAGCTGGATGGGTGGAAGGGCTGTAATACCGGGGTGAGGGATACTTTTGGGATTTTATTAAAATCCTAGAGATTTGTCAACTTATCTAGTGACCTGTGGTGTGCACTTACTAACATTAACTTGTCTTTTTTTCATGATGGGCTTACTGATTTTGTGTAGACTTCGGGAAGAAGTGATGGCTCTTATCACATGAAAAGAAAATGTAAGATTGAGCTTGACTCTACCTACTTCTCACCTTTGTAAAGGAGCCCATGATGAATATGTAAAATAATGAATAGTATAAAACCACGGTGAGCCAGTAGTGTGTTTTCTTGTCTTGTAATACGAAAAGCATAATGGACTAACTGAGCAGATGATACTCTTTAAAATTCTTGGAATTCTTTCACACAGTGGGTAAGGAGGCCTTCCTAGTTCACTAAAGGCAAAAGGTTATCAAGATTTAAAAGAGATTGGGTTGCTTTCCTATGCTGAGGGTGTTGACAGATAATACAGAGGCAGACTTGGGTTGGGTTTGGAGGGATTACAGTTACTTCAGCTGCTGTTAAGGAAGGGGGCACCAGTCTCATCATCTTGCCCTGCCTGTATCTAGTTCCTTCCACTGTCTCCATAGGTACCAGGATCTCAAAACATTGATTTTGCATGCAGAAATTACACAAGTCCTTGGCATTTTACTGATGCTTCTGGTCATCCCCCAACATTTGCTGCCTTTTTGTATGTTCTGCAGTAACCTACTGCTTAGGCAAGAGGCAGCGTATGATGCCATTGCTTAGTTTTGAAATCTGTTTTCTTGAATTGTTAAGAGGTCCAAGTGTGCTGACTGACCAGGCATTTCCCTGAGTGTTGGGCTGCAGAGGCACTGGGCAAAAACCTCTCTAGGCCACATAGTGTGTTAGATTGATCTACACAGTGTAGTAGCAGTTGTCTACTGATGGATGGGCTTTTATTCAAATCTCGCTATTCGTATACTGTCTTTTCAATTTGATACTTTCCTTACTACTAATTACTTGTACAAGTAATTTAACATTACTTTTTGTCTTTAAATTGACTTTGAAAAGCTTGCCAGTTTTGCAGTACCAGAAAACAAAAATCTGTAACAAGCTACATTTTACTGTAAGGTGCTATAATAATAGCACTTTTGAATTTTCAGCTTGCTAAGAACACTGTGTGAAGTATAGCCACCCAGTGTAGCTAATTTCTAGGTGCTACCACTATAGAATTACATTTCCAAACTCAGTTTGTTCACATGCAGTTATGGAGTTATCTTACAAAGTACTGCTGTATAGAGTGGCTCAGTATTTTGAAGAATTCAAGATAGTATCTTCCAGATTGCTTTGCAGAGGGATTAACTGTGGGAAAACATCTAGACTTTTTTTTTTTTTGTATGATCAATGTTATCTCTTTTTTCAAATTAGTTGCATTATTATGTCTTCTAGACTCCACTTAAAGGTTGGAAAAAATAAATAGATCATGCTTTTTATTGGAAAAGAAAAACCCCAGCAGCTTGGCCTTCTGGCCTTTCAAACTTGGAGAAGATTTTCTCTTGAATAACAGTATAAAGGGAGTAAGGTGCTTTGTGACAAGTCCTCTGTTTTAGAAATGCCCTCTGAAGTTCTGAGCATATTCTTTGGTTTTATCACCTGTTTTGGTGGAGCACGATACAGGGAGCTGACACTGTTACAAAGAGCAGTGTAGGATTTTTCAGTTGCATGAGAACTGTGGCATTGGGAACACATTTTCTTTTCCTATGAAAGGAAACGTTTGTCTTTCTGAGAGATTAATGGACAGAAAATAATAAAAACAGTTATTAGCTGGCATACCTTCTAGACTGAGAAGGTATACTTTATGATACTTACTAACATTTTTGACAGAAATGCACTTATACCAGTATGAGATTCTGATACAAATAGAACTTTTTTTTCTGGAGCAGTTGTCCCAGTAGTTGATAACTGATTTATATTTCTAACTAGTTTTTGGTGGTAGATAGGTCCAAATACCTAGAAGGTAAAATTTAAATTAATTTCAAGATTGCCTTGTTTGATGAAAACAGATACTTGGTAGAAATAGAGGGAGAATCTTTTTGGATAGAAAAGAGAAAAAAACTGTGATAGAGAACAGGAAAGAAGACTTCCAATATTTGAAAGGTAATTATGTTAATAATCCTTCAAGAGGGAGATGTACTAAGTGACCTTTAGAGATTTCTTCCAAGTGATATTTCTGTATTTAAACAGGACACTCCTGAAATTTCTTGCTTGTGTGAAAGATAGAGAAATTGAAGTAGAACTAAAGCAGAAAGGATGAGTTAAGTGAATTTTATTGCTCTTTTTAAGCCACGTTTTCTCATCTGGCTAGTTAAGCTTACACAACTAACCTTTTCATTTACTGGCCTGACTGCAAATGTAATGATTTTGAAAAGCTGACAAATGAGAAAAATAGATACTGATATTTTCAACCAAAGAAATACAATATCTGTCTCTGAATCATTAAAAATTGCCAGGCTTTGCCTTCAAAAATATGTTTCTTAAGGCAGTGTTCACAGCTTGGTGTGAAAATGAAAATATTTCTGAAACAGTTACTGTTACTATTTGATTTATTTCACTTCCACAAAATCTAAGGGACTTTCTGCTCTTACAGCTGTGTAAAATAGAACCCATTTACATTATTTATAGAGCTTTTAAGAGTATGTGTATGTAACTTTGAAAAGCCTGCTGAATTTTGACAGCCAAGGGTTCTCTGATTTTATTTTTTTTTTTATAAGAGCATGATCAGAATACTGTGAAGAGTTTTGCAAATGCTTAAATGCAAAAGTTATGTGGGCCATGTGCACTCCTACAAGCCTTTCCTATCCAACTGTTACATATTCTACCTTTCATATCGAATCTTTGCCACTGGCCCTGAATGTAGGATTAGGCATTTAATTTCAGGGTGCAGTTTTTTATTTCTCTGGAGTTCATAGTTTTACACTATTTGATCCATTTTTAATTTAAATTAGTATAATTTCAACATGCGTAATGGCAGGTGGCAGAAAGGCAGATTATATAAGAAAGCCTTTTAGTGTTTTAAAAGCTGTATAGGACTTCCATTGAGCCTGTGCCTGCTGATTTAAAAGGTACTGGGTATTGAATGCATTTAGCTGTGGTGTTCTGACAAAGTAGTATTAGTCAGTATGTTGCTTAGAGGGTAAGTTTGGCAAGTTCCATTTTCTATTGTTTCTTGATTTAAGTAAGTGGAAGACTCAGATCTTGGACTCTTTGTAACAAAATACTGAACAAGATAGAGGTGTTTATTTCAACTTCTGTAGACGAGTCAAAATGATAGTGAGTACCATAGGGAGATAAACAACTTTAATGGTTTTAAAACCTTGTTTTTTTAAATTTCATTACTTATTTTGTTATAGGTTGTATATGAGCAAGAAGGAGTTTTCATTCACTCCTCCTGTGGAAAAAACGATGACCAGGACAGCTTAATAGCAGGAATACTGCGTGTCATAGAAAAGGTATTTGCATAATACAGTTACAGAAACTTTGTATATTTGTTGACAAAGCACATAACAAGTTTGGCAAATCTTAAATGCCTCTTTTAAGAGTAGGATTTTCTAAATGAGCACACATCACATTGTGTTTGACATTGTCCTCATCATTTTTATCTATCTGTAGGTTGTACCATAATCACACCATGACTATATATGGCAATGGGTACTTTGCTGAGTAGTGTTGAATTTTTTGTGATTTGTATTATAGGAAAATGAAGTAGTAGTAGACTGGAGACCACTGGATGAGACTTTGGACACTTCTAATATCCTCTGTGCTGGAAAGGTTTGTTTGTTACTTATCAGTGTTTTTCATTGTATTTTGTCAGGGATTTTATTTTGTGTTAACTAATGTGTAGGTGATCTCATAACTGGAAGCAAAACTTATTTGTCATTGGTATTAATAGCTATATGTAGGAATGTTATTTGCAGACTGCAGCCCAGTTCAGGTTACTAGGATACATGTGTAGGTTGACTGTATTTAGGTTTTACTTGGTTCACAAATAAAATAGTAGGGGGCTAACTATGAATAGTAAAGACCAAATGAGTTTAAGTATATCACAGTCACCAGTCCTCTGCATCTACTGTGTTGTAGTTCGGTGATTCACTCTTCACAGTTAGACATAAAAGTGAGAGGTGCTGTTCTAATGCAAAATGAAAATAGAAGTCTGTGGGGGTTCCAAGATGCAGTGATATGTGGTATTTGAGCAATATTAAGTGGATGTGACTAAATAAAAATGATTCAAGTTTTACACTTAAATGAAAAGTTTTTTATGTTCATAGGGTCTGCAAGAGAGGCAGGGATATTCTAGGATGTTGGAATTTATTGAGTAAATCCACATAGTCTTAGTCATAAGTCAAAATTTCCTGTGTTGAACTGTATCATGTTCCTGAGGATTTCAATACATTTTCTTTTAATCTACAGAATAAAGATGCTGATTCTTCATGTTGAATCTGAGAAACTAGGTCAATTTTCATGCCTTGTGTTTTTTGATAGTTGCTTTTGTTGTTTTTCTCAGGATTCCAGTTCTGTCGTGGAGTGGAATCAAACTCCTAAAGAAAAATGTTCCCGAGGAGCAGACCGTCCAAGTAGTTATGAAGCAGAATGGGACATGGTCACCACAGTCTCTTTTAAGAAGAAACCTCATTCAAATGGAGGTACTTAAAAAAAAATGTGGAGGGCTTTTTTGTTTGTCGGGTGGTTTGGTTTTTTTCCATGATGGTAACTTGTAACTGAAGAATTGCCTTTTAGATATAGTAAAATGGAATTTATTAGGACTTGAAAGGCTGGCATTCATTTGTGGTAAGAGGTGAATCTCTGGGTGTGGAAAAAAATTCACAAATGGAATAGCTGTCATCTGCCTCTGTTTTTTCTTTGAATTGCTAGAGAATTGTGTTGAAAATGAACATTAAATCTAACAGCTTGTTTCATCATTAGATGTAGTAGCAGTTTTATCTGCATTGGGCTTGTGTTCTTTGAAATAAATGGGATTTAATGTTAGAAATGAAAATGGAAAAGTAAGCGGTTTACTACTCAAATGCCTTTCCATACTGCAGCAGGAGGGGGAGATGGAATGTACAGTTATGATGTATATGGGTCTTTTATATGGCCTTTTTTTACCTGGGCAAAGTAATTCTTTAGCTGCACCATTTTTGTTATAGTGTCTCAGTAGAGATGGTGAAAAATGAGTTGTGGCAAAAGAAGAGTGATTCTAAAGTAATCTTTTTCTCTCTGATTCTCCCATAGTGTTTTTTATGTAATGATACTTGTTTTAATGATACATGTATTATTTCACAGCCTATTACTGGGGACTGTTGTGCTTGTTTTGCCGTCTTTATAGTGGTTTTAAATGTCATCTCTGTCATGTATCAGTGTAGGGTTTGGATGTCAGATTATGAATGTTTTTGGGTAAAGCACAGTCCCTGGTTTTTATATAGACACACTCACACCCACCAGAGCATTTCTGTTGGGTAAAGATGGTTTATCACATCACTAATTTGTATTGATTTTTCATCTCCAGTCATTAGAGTGTGTCTTCATCCATAGTGAGTGTCACTGAGCACTGCTGACTAGGATTATTCTCTTTGCCACTTCTTACTTCCAATTGCTGTAATTTGATGGGAGCAGGCCAGGGGGTGTCCCAAGTTCCTTCTAGACATGCTGGCAACTTTGTGTCCTCTGGTAAAGTACTCTTTAATCCCTTCTCCTTGAATATATACAGTCTTGCACAGCATGTATACAAACTTGCACAGTGCAGGAGGAGGGGATGAGCAGGATATTTCCAATTCCTTTGCCCTTACTTTGGTAACAACCTTACGCAACGCATGGCTAATAACAGTAGGCAATATTTAGGTTACAGGATTGTAGTGCATATCCCGTTTAGTTTGAGTAAGTAGCACTACCTGGTGGAGGTGCAGGTTGGATTTAGCTTGCTTCTGGAATTTGATACAGCAGTTTTATATTTAACTGCTAGATCACTTCTGTTGTAGGGTCTTGAGTATCTTGAGTAGCAGCTGACCCACAGGGATCATCAAAATCCAACTCCTGGCCCTGCACAGGACAACCCCAAGAATCACACCATATACCTGAGAGTGTTGTCCAACTGCTTCTTGAACTCTTCTTAAGCTTAATGCCATGACCACTTCCCTGGGAGCCTGTTCCAGTGCCCAACCATCCTCTGGGTGAAAAACCTTTTCCCATAAACAGTAGGTATAGCTTTAGGGGAGCAGTCTGATGGGTGTAGGTACAGCTTTAGGGGAGCAGTCTGATGGATGTAGGTACAGCTTTAGGGGAGCAGTCTGATGGGTGTGTTTATTATTCTATAAGTCTGGAGAAGACGAGGAAGCTCAAAGAGAAATCCAGAAATAGTAGTTTCAGTGTGCATTTTATTATTAGAACCAATGCTGGTGTTTTATGTTTTGAGTTTTTTTTTAGGAACAGTGACAGATATAATGCATTTATAGCTGCTGACACTGAAAGTCTAACTGAAATCATATGGTAATTTTGTTTTTAAGATGCTACAACTCATGCAAATGGAGAAAGCAAGTGGTCGTTCCTGTTCAGTTTGACAGATCTGAAATCAATCAGACAAAACAAAGAAGGCATGGGATGGTCTTATTTGGTGTTCTGTCTAAAGGATGATGTGAAGCTTCCAGCTCTTCACTTTCATCACGGAGATAGCAAACCATTGATTAAATGTCTTGAAAAGCATGTTACACTGAATGAGTAAGTATCAGATAACTCTTAGTTCTGTAAAATACAGATTATTGGTTTGCTAAAATCACATAATAAATTAAATCACATAGTGAATTTCAGATTAATACTTCCTGATGGTTTTTATCTTCCTTTTTTTATTAGTAGAATCAATTTTCAAGGTTACTGAAGCTGTGATTTGACATATGCATTTGGGAAGTAAGCTGAAGTTTTAAATTGTTGGAGTGGTTTATGAAGTATTTTAGTATTTAGTATTTATCTCCAAATGCCTCAGTTGCTCCCTCCAGTGGGTGCAGAAGCTTCTTATGAACATGCAGTGTAAAAGTTTACTCCTTCATAAACTACTTCTATAAAATGGGTTAATTTGTGTTAAAATTTAAGATTGCCTCCTTAGTGCAAAATAGCTGTGAATATTTACATGAATGTGCTATGAATATTTACCTGAAGGTAACTTACAGTACTGTCAACTAAATCAATTGGTATATAAATGTGTTGCCCCACAGTTCTGTTCCCCTGTAATTTCTTGCCTGGTCAGTGTTTCACTCTTGATCTTTACTGCACAAATCAGCTTTCTGAGTGTAAATATAGTTAAGACCCTACCATGGCTATTAAATACTTTGGGGTTGTTTTGTATTTATGTTGTGTTACATCCAAGTTTTTTACTAGGATAAAAGCCTTTTTGATCATCATGGTGTAAGTGCAGAATAAAATAAAATTTTCTTTCTCTGCTTATGTAGGCGTAAGTATAATTTAAGAAGACAATAGGTAAATAAGGTTAGATGGAATATGAAGAAATAAAAGAGATGTGATATTTATACCTGCTCTAATATCAGTGTAATATGTATTCTGTTTTCGTAAGTGTTTTGCTGTTGTCACTTGCAACATAATAGTCTGATGACAGGTTTGAAGGTGGATAGCGAAATGGCTGTAGGAATCCTTACAGAGGACTCTTCTCACATTGGTAGCATCACTGAGGTCAGAGATGCCTTCAGCAGGTAGGGTGGGCTGATGCTGTGCAATACTGAGAAATACTTGGCTGGAGAACAAGCCAGTAGGACATTTATTGAACTGACTTGTGAAAGGCTTTGACAGTTTCAAGACATGATGTTGGGCTTTGTGGTAACCAGAAGTTTTCAGTGGCTTGGAGAAGGTAGCAGGGTCAGAGTGTCCACTTGGTGGAATGGTACTGGCTGTAACATTTTATGTGAGCTTTGTAAGGGGAAAACTCAGGAAGACCAAAGGAGAGGCTATTAGGGGGACAAGATGAACTTGTAAACAGGAATAGTCTCTGTTCAACTGTTGATTATAAAATCCTGTATGACAACTTCATCTTAAATCCTGAGGGTTTTTTTCTCTAGGTTCCCACAGAGTCCTTCCTTAAACCTCTTTTCATTTAGTTTCATAATTTCCCAGCCTCTTCAGGCATAGGGAAACGTTGTTGTCCTGCCAGCCCCCTACCTCCCTCCCTTTTTCCCTAAGGAAACTGTTCCTTTTTGAGCAGACTGCTGTGTTTATTTATTTGTGGATACCTTCTGACTAGCTGCTGGTAAGCTGGGGCAGTTTTTGGGAGCAACTGATGTAGCAAATGCTGGAAAAGGACCTGGGAGTCACAGAAGACTTTATACCAGATCTGTATGATCTGTTGCCTGTGTACTGCAGCAACATATTTCAAATTTTCTAACTAATTGCTGGGATAAGACAGGAAAACTTGAGGTGATGTTCATTCTTGCAGGTTGTGTTGTGCTGCTTGATATTGCCATCTTGAACAGTTGTAAGCACTACTGAATTCAAGAGCAGATACTTCAGGAACTTTAAAGCAAAAAGCAGTGGTAGCTACGAAAATTAAATTTGGATGACTTTAAGTATTGACCAGAGCAGGAGCTTCCAGTTTTAGTTAGGCTTATTCAGTTAAGGTCTCTTCTGTCACCAAGTTCTTTTCTGTCATCTAGTCATGAATTATGATGATTATTTTTTCTAAGGAAAGAGAAAAGAATAAATAGACCATCCAAGTTCTGGAAACGACAGAGTCAATCAGTATGTTACTGTTGTTTCCTAATGGTTATTCTTTCTTTAGTATATAATATATCTAAGCTCAGCTTTAGTATATAAGAATATTTACTCAGCTGTCTGGATTCCACAAGGAAATATTTGGCAGTGTAATTACTTGTTATCCCAACTTCTATTTTATAAAACATGGGATATTGATATTAAAGCAGAAATTTTAGCTTCTCTGTAAATTATATTAAAGGTATTCCCTTATGTTCCTATTACTTCCAAAGATTTTGCCTTTCTCTAACCATTCTTTATAAAATACCATGTCATTGCTGAAATCAGCACAAAGCAGCTAAACTCGTACAAAATAGTTGTAATTTGTTGCCCTAAGGATTATGTGCCTTCTAGTTTGGTTGCACCAGTCTAATGCCATGAGAAAATACCATGTGCACAGATGACACTTTCTAAGTCAGAGTACTATGAGGAAGTTGAAGAAAGTGTACAGCTCACAAATTCTTGAACATTACCTAAGCAGGTGTTGATGCCCACTTGACTGTGCAGAAAGTCTGTGTAATTTAAAGGGAGATAATGAACAAAGTTTTAGTTTTTAGTTAAGGAAAACGTAATACATGACTCAGCCTTTGCCCCGTGCTGATTTTTAGAAAAAGCCAGTTGGGCTTCATTAACTGTTGCTGCCTCAGAACTATGACTGTGATGTCTGACTGTCTCAAAATAAGATCTCTTGTTGCATTTCATATCCGTCAGCGTTAACAGTGTCCTGTCCTGTTGGAATGGTAAAGAGATAAGGCTTATTAAAGTTCTTATCTTTGACTTTAATAATGTGGTACATGATGCAGGTGCTAATAAAAAGAAAAGTAATTTTTCTTTCAAAGACTAGAAAAGGATGATTTAAACTTTGTGAGAGAGCAATAGAGAGGTATTTTATAAATATAAGTCTGTTCAATGGATTAGGGTCAGATGGCAAAGTGCTTGGCTTTCTCCTGCTTGGATACAAACTCCAAGGCTTGAATGTCAGCCCACTTTCTGAGCTGTTCTCTGTTCTGTCACCTACTGAGCAGTAAATTGGTGATTCAGCAGCTGCTTAAGAAAGTAAAGGAGTGCCTATGCTGAAGAAGGGGACAAAATGGATGTTGCAGGGGGAAGTAGGTGTGAGAGCAGAAGAACAGATTCATTACTAGGAGCAGCATGGTTTCACTGTCTTTGTTGTCGCTATTTTCATCTGTCTATTGAACCCTGTTGAGGAGCAAATGAATTGAGCAGGAGTGTACAAATACAGTGAGTTAGGCCAAATCAGGTTTGTGTTTGTTAAGCTTTTGGAGTCTACCCAGAAATACATGTGCAGGGCTGTGCTGAGATGGTTCTGTTTTACAGTACAGTGGCTTTGTCTTTTAAGCTCCTATCAGTATGAACCTTAAAATTGTTCTGACAGGATCTGTTGTAGTATTATTGGTTAAGAATTTGTTGATGTTCTTTCTCTCATTGAAAAGCAGTTTGTATTCCTTAATATAATGTTTTATAGGGTGCCATAATGTAAGATTTACCATCTGGTAGAAAGAATTCCTTTAACTGTATGGGTGCCATAGGCTCTTTTCTCTTCCTTTGTTATGTTTAGGGAGTTTCAGCATTATATTGTGTTGAGGCTGACTGTGTCTCACTACATTTCCTGTGTCACTTTTTTTTTTGTCCGTTGTCAAAACCAAAAAACTGGTATTTGAAGATAATTTTGTCACCTACATGTAAATGGGGTTATCTTCCAGAGTAATTTCTTGAAAAATTTTCTAAAGCTTCATTTTTCAGGGAGTGAAATAGTGCAATTCAGAATTAATATGATAATTACTAATCTTTTGAAAAATGAAGATCCTGTTTTGTGTAGCATTATTTTGTTAACTTGTGCCGAGGACTAAGAATGATCTTGCATAATTTTTTATTTTTTTCATTAAGTCTGAAATGTGACTTCAAAAAACCAGTAAATGTTCTGAAAATTTTACAGAAAAACCTGATTGCACCCAGACACCCTTTTTAAATTTTATTGCAGATCTCCACATGATGAACGGGTTCTTCTTGTGAAGACTCAGAAGTCATTGTCTCAGTCTTTTGAAAATCTCTTTGATGAACCATCATATGGCTTATTACAAGTATGTATTATCTTTGAATTTTTTATTCTGAAGATCTGTATTAGAAAAAATAATCCACCCTACCATGTCACACGAATATTTGCTGAGTATGATTTAGCGCCACTGTAGAAGCAGTAATGCCATTTATGACGCTGTTAATTATTGCCAAGAGTAATGCCATTGTAAAAGCATTGACTGTATCCTAAACCAAATGCTTACTATAGAAAATGTATTTAATTGTAAGTTGTTCTCTATGATGTAATAATTTCTTAACTTTTCTGTGGTATTATTTGAAAGCTATTAAAGTTCATGTTCTCTGTGACTCTATACATTTGGGTACAGAAAGTGTTAGAAAGGGGGGAAAGGAAAAATTTTAGGAGTTACCAAAATGTATTACTTATAATTTTCTAAGTTTTCCTTGACTAAATATTATTTTCAGTGAAATTTTCTGAGACTTTTGAAGGGATGATGGAAGTACAGCAGCAAAGAGAACAGTATTGGCTAAAATGATGGGTTTTTTTAATACTACATCTGCTTATCTTTTGGTGGGGCTTATGGACTTGTGAAAGTCAGCAGTAAAACTTGAGTGACTTAAATGAGGCCAGGGTGTGACCCAATGATCTGTTTAATTAAAGAAAATCTTCATGAATTAATTCCATTAGTTTCTGGATTTAGTTGTCAAATCAAGACTTGTGTGAAATTCCTAGCAGAGTCCATGATGGTTCAGTTTTCTCTCTGTGAGGGTAGGGAAGCTGGGCGTAAGGTATCTGTTTTGTTCTGTGAATCACTGGTTAGCAAACAGTGGATCTGATCCACTTCTATATGTAGGTCAGGCTTACTGAGAACTCTGGTAACCAGTCTTTCAGATCAATTAGCAGTGTTACCTTCATACTTAACATATGCTTTTTAATCATGTGATGCTTGTTCGGTGTTACTACCAATACATAAAACTTAAATAATTTTGAAATCTACAGTAGTTTTCCTGAGTAAGAGTTACAAGTATATATATATTACAAATATATTATAAACACAAATGTTTGTGTTCTGCTTGTTTTCCTTGTTAAAACAGAAATGGAAGAAAGATCCATACATAGTAACAATGGGGAAATTTTCCAAAGTTACAAACTATATTGTTGGTAGTTTACGTTCAAGTGATCCATCAAATCAAAGGCGACCACCATCGGAAATGGCAGACTTTCTCAATGATACCATTCCAGGGCTGAAGATAAATCAGCAGGAAGAACCAGGATTTGAAGTCATTACACGAGTGAGTCTATAAATTAATGATACAGATGCATTGATTGTTTTTATGCACTCCTTTAAAAGAATGATAGGCCTTGAAGCATGATGAATTATACTGTTTATGCAATTGTGGCATATTACCATTTATTCTCAGGAGTTAAGACCATCATCAGTTACTTTTGAATATGTCATTTTTATGCACGCAAATGCAAGTTTTCATTTGAAAGGAAGTTTGTAATTAATGAAATGGTGACTATGTTAGAGGCACTGCCTTTAAAAGTGACCGATTTTATGATCAGTGTTTCCTCTGAGGTCAATTAGAACTACGTTAAGTAAAATTGGAGAAGGCAGGTTAATAACCAAGTTTCTTGGCTAATCACTCCTAACATTTCAGTTTCTTTTAGGATTAAAACAAAATACTTGTTTGGATAATTAATATCTAGGGTGTATAAATTACAGATTTATGTATGATTTTAACCAAACCTGGAATGATCTTATAATTGGATCATGAATCACTGTGGACACCTGTTGGAGTCTTTTACAGATAGGTGGAAAAGGTTTATTTTAAATGCTTCAGATTATTTTTTAAGCAGCTTACATATTTTTAAAACATTAAACTGTTTTGTATGGGGATTTTTTGAGTTCAAGCTAGTGTTAATATCTTAGCAGTAGCTGCATGAACTATGTCTAAGAAGTTGCTGCCTAGCACTTAATTAATTTATCAATGAGAAAAAGTATAACAAATGCTATATATGGAAAATAACATTGACCTTTATGTCTGACAAATGCCTTGAACTTCTAAAGAGTTGAAACACAAATTGGTTTGGAGCTTGCTATCATAAAAATATTTTTAGGAAGTGGGGATTTACTGTGTGCTGAACTCTTCTGTACTTAGACATGCAATTTGGGAACTGAGAGACTAAGCACAAACTGAAATTTTGGATGAGTGTTATAAATTCTGAAAGTACGTCCATCCTTGGGGTTTTTTAAGAGGCTGTGTACCAAAACTTCTCTTTTCAGTCTGTGTAGGGGATCCCATCTTTGAACCCAAGCTGGTTTTCAGTTCTCTCTTAAGATGAACTCATGTATCAGGAATCTGGTTTTGAAGTGAAGCTCCTTATTGTCTGTGTTTGCTGTGTTGCTTTAGTTTATGGGAAGCTAGCTCAGAGGCATTTATGGAGTTAAAAGGTTGTTTAAAACACACTTACATCCTCCAAAATCTGAAATATTAGGATGTATAGCCAGGTCCTCAGCACCAAGTGTCTTACTCTAAAGACCTGCTTGTGTTGGCCCACACTACTTGCTCATGTGGATGCAACCTTAGATCCTTGGAGTTGTTGACTGAGGTATGTGCGTGTGGAAATGTAGTTGCACTAAGTATAAGAAACTGGCAAGCTTAGTACCATTTGTGCTATTGTTTGCAACTACTGAAGCACTTCATATAGGGATTCATATAGTGCCTTTGTGTGTGTTTCAGATCGACCTAGGGAAACAGCCTGAAGTTAGTAGAAGAGAGCCTGTATCAACTGAAGAGTGGGCTAAGAATATGGATGCTGAAGGAAGAATTTTAGATGTTGACTACATAAAGCGATTGATATTCAAAGGGGTAACTTTTCTTTTTAATTTCAGCAAGACCTCTGACTTGATTCTGGCTTTTACTTTCCTTCCCAAACCATGGTTGTGCTGTTTTCATTACACTTGTAATGTTTCATGCAGAACTTTCAGCATGACTCAGCCATAATTGAGAGACTTCATAAAGCATGGTTTCATGCTAATCAAATACCTCAGCAGTCTTGCAGCTATATAAAGTGCTACATTTTTCAAGATTTTGTACCTGGCTAAAGGAAATTAGTTGAAAATAAAGAAGCTTAAGTGATAAAACAAATGAAAGTGGCTTTCAGGAAAAGACCAGTGTTATTTGGTTTATTCTTTTCTCTTAAAAGGTTTTTTCTTACCCTTCTCCAGCAAAAGCTTCTGGTTTTGCCCAGCTGCTTGCTGGGATTTGACCCTCATCTGAGCAGTGCTAAACACTTTTGCTGATATTTTTGTTGAACAAAGGGATTTTGCAATATGAATGTGAATTTAGTTTCAGTGATGGAAATTTTGAAAATTGGTCATGTCCTATAGCTTTTCTACCTAATGTTACTTCAGTATTTCTATATTTTGGTGCAAATCCAGCTGCCTTAATGCATTTGTTGTGTGCCTGCTGATGCATGTTTGCAAGCAGAAGTAGAGAATCATTACACTGATATTATTGGTTTTTAAAAGACCTACACTTACTAAGTAATACTAAGTTATATACTGTAAAAGGCGTAGGGTGAAAAGGAGGCCCTTTCTGGTTTCTGTGACTGTTCCTTAATGTTCGTGTTCCTGATGTGCCCAATTAAGGACCCTTCCACAATCATGAGAATTACTATAAACCTTTTCTTCCTGTAGCCTGCTTTCCTGTCATCTCTCTCCATTGCCAGGAGAGTGAGTGCTCTATTTTATTTATGACTCAAGATCCCCAAAGTGGGGACTCTCATAACAAAAGTTCTTTATTCTTATGACTATACTGCAGGAGATGCAAGAAATTCTCTTGATGAGAGCAGGATATGATTCAGCTCCATACATTTTTGTAATCTAAAAATGTTGAGCATTACTTGGAAAGATTCCTGACAAGCAGGCTTCTTGAGTGGACACTAATATTTTTGACTGAAAGAGTTGTTGAAGGTTGGCTGTGTCTTGTGAGATGAAAATATTTGTTTAGAAAAACAAATAAATGGAAGACTAGTCCTTAAGATCACTTTGTAGCAAGACCAGAAGTTTGACAATTGGAACCAGAAGCAGAAGTATTTTTATATACACACATTTTAAAGGTACTCTTTTTTGCTTCTTAAAGTCTGTGATGCCTGTAAGGTTTTTATTTTTAGCAGTGAAGCAAAAATATAGGAAGAAAATAATTTTCTAAAGTTTCCTTTTTTGCCTAAGTGTAAATCCAGTGCTTCTACACTTTTCTGCTTAATCATAATCTTTTTCTCCTGTTTCCTCCCAGTGTGATACTGTAGTCAGGACATGAGACTTGGCTACAATGTAAAAAGAAATGAACTTGAAGATGCTACTTTGAGAAGTGTTTGTATCACTCTAGGAATGTTTCCTCACAGTATGAAAATACTTTTGTTGATGCTTCATATCTATTTTTCCATAGGGTCTCTGCCATACTTTAAGAAAAGAGGTGTGGAAATTTCTTTTGGGGTATTTTCCTTGGAATAGTAGTAAAGAAGAGAGAGCAAATCTGCAGAAAAGGAAAACGTGAGTACAGTTACTTTTTTCTTAGGAAATAAATTTAAAAGCTGCATCATTTTTGACAGAGTGATGTAGAAAGCCTTTTGAAAGACAGCTGCTAAAATTGTTGAATGCAAGAACATGTGACATTTTCTTAAAAATTGCTGTACTCAAGCCATTACATAAACAGGGTGTTATTTCGTTTATCTCAAAGAATAAATGGAATGAATGAATACTTACATAAAAAAAAGAAATGTGAATGTTTGGTTTCAAAATTGTCTTTCTTCTTCAGGGATGAATATTTCAGGATGAAACTGCAGTGGAAATCTGTCAGTGAGGAACAGGAAAAGCGAAATTCAAGGTTAAGAGATTACCGGAGTCTTATAGGTAAATTCATGTTTAGAAGCCTATCTAAATGCACACTCACACTTTTACAAGTTAGTATGAAATTGAAAAAAGTACCCTTTTGAAGAGGCTGCATGAAGAGGCACTAAAAATGAACATACTGCTCTTTTCAGAGGTGTCTGAACTTGGTTATATACTTAATATTAAAACTTTCTCAACTATAGTAATTCAGAGCTTTACATATTTGTGTTACAAACTGGCTGGCTTTTTTAACTTCCTTTACTTAGTAACAAAAGACTCTTCGTTTTGTATTATGTCATGATGTGTTTTTACTGGAAGTATTAAAATAATGACATACAAGAAGAATGTGAAAATGTGTCTTCATATTTTCTTATTTCTTATAGGAATTTATGTATGTGCAGTCTGACTTCTGGGGTTTTACACCTACTTTTAAAAATTTAATCAAATTGTGCTGAGTATTAGTTTGTATCCTCAGTTGTCCTTGGTAGTGAGATTTGGGCACCAATGTTTAGGATTACTAAATATTTTTTCAGGAGGCTGGCCAAGATTTCTGTGTTATTCTGAGAGAAAGACTAAGCTTATTTCAGGCAGTTATTCAACAGGCAAGCTGAAAATCTAATCTTGGTAGATTAATAAACTACAATTTTAGAGAATGTTAACAGAAAAAATATACTATTCAGAGTTTAAAAAAGGCCAGATGTTTGTTTCTGTTGAAACAGTTATTTTAATTTTTAAGCATTTGGAATGTATATGGCATTATTAGGGTTATGTAGTAAAATAGATCCAAAACTGCAAAATAGTCCTTTTACCAACTGCATTCAAAATTCTGCAAAATTTCAAAATATATCAGTCTTGATTTTCACCTCATTGAAGAGTATGCTGTGTGCTTGGTATGTTTCAGACATCAAAACTGCCTGATGAAAGAGGCGGTTTCATCTGCCATGAGTTACAGGAACTTGTTAAACAGTATTGATAAACGTGCTTTTATGAACTGTCACAGTGTCTTTGAGCTGATCATGTGGGAGCTTTCCAACTTTGGCTTGTGCTGCATCACATCAGTATTCATAAATGGCATTGTAGAGTTAACTCGCATAAAATTGTTTTTAATACTCTTGAGCATAAAACATTTTTGCTGAATTATAATCAGGAATTTTTCCATAAAATGTATTATCAAAGAAAAGGCAGAAAACTTTAAAATATGTAAACAAATCCTTTCATTGCAGATAGGAAGGATTTTCTTTATTTTAAAATATTCTTTATTTTGAAATGGCATTCAGTTATGCAGTTGTCTCAAACACTTCAAAGCTTTGCAATAGTGTTTGAGGAAGGAATCATTAACTTAGACATTCTGAATTAACTTGGTACTGGCTTTGTAGGACTGGTTTTAAAAGTGTTTTTAAATCTGAACTGTTTTCTTAGAAAAAGATGTTAACAGGACAGATCGAACAAATAAGTTCTATGAAGGTGAAGATAATCCAGGACTGATTTTACTTCATGATATTTTGATGACCTATTGCATGTATGACTTTGACTTAGGTAAGTTCTGTCCCTCAGAATGTAACAGCCTTCTTGTCTTCTGATACCCAGCTTTGCTTATGTTAAGTACTACTAATGGAATTAAACTTGTATTGATTACAATGCTTTTTGAAAATGTTTTAAACAAGATTTCATATTTTGTAGTATTTAATAATGTAGATAACTTTGTTCAGTTTTTCTTCCCCTCTTCAATTTGATGCCTCTCTCAGGCATCTGAACTCATCAGTTGTGGGATTGGGAATTAAGTGGTAGCTTGTGGAGTTCTTTTGTTGTTTTGGGGGGGTTTGTGTGGTTTTTGTTAAGTTTTTTGGTTTAGATTTTTTTGTGTTAATTTTTTTCATAAAATTGTACTAGGCTTGCTTTTCAGAGTTTTAAATGGGTTTGGATCTTTGGATCATGAGTGTTATATGTATTTTTAAGACTGATATATCAATAAAAATGATAAGCCAGCTGCCTCTGCTGTAATTAAAGCTCAGCATGCTGAACCAGCTGTTTGTAAACATGGTGTTCTTGTGAATATTTTAAAAGCTGGTTCTTGGGAAGTGCACTTAGCAATCTGTCAAAAATTGCATTTTAGTGCATGCATCTGTTACAGAGGAAACAGCACATAACATCTTGCTTTAATTGCAATGTTAATGTGATGTCTATGTCTTGGTTTCTTGTTAATTGTCTTGGGAGAGAGGGATAAGATACTTGTAGTTGGTTTCCCCTCCACCCCTGGCATGACATTTGGCTGTTGTATGCTTTGGAGTTTCTATGGGTATTCTGCATTAGAAAAGTTTTGGGATTCTAAAAACCCACTTCATGCCAGATTTTGAAGACAAGCAGTAAGATAAATCTAACTGCTAGTAAACATGCTGCAGAGCTCGAGTTCTTGTTGGCTATTGTTCTCTCTGAAAGAGTGTCTTGATCTTTGGCTTGAAAAAGAGAAAACTAAAACAGATGTTTTAAATATATAGCTCTGTTTTACCTCTTTCCACATTTCAACATTCATTAATGCTCAGTGACATTATAGGTGAAATTAAAGCAGATTCACCACCAACTCTGTTATAAACATTGTTTAGATGGTTTAAATGTACACATTGGATAAGTCTTTTGTTTTGTAAACAAGCAGGAATAATGGAAATACAGTAAATTTGACATAATAACTGTCCAAGGCTTCTATGCATTGGTGCAATGTGGCTGTTAATCTTTTGACAACAGCTTTAGAGGGGTCTGAATAATGCCACAAACTACCAGAGAGGGGAGGAGACAGAACAGCTGTTAACAGAATCTTTTTCTGAATTAATTCCATAAGTCTTTGTTAATGAGATTGGTTTTATTAGTGAATAGACTTTTAAATTTTCTTGAACAGAATTTTCTCTGCATTTATTTTAGTTAGCTCTAGTATTAAATATGTGGGGAATAAAACTTTTTTTCTTTTAACATTTTAATTATTTACCTGTTTGCTGTTACTTATTCTATTTTTCTTCTCACAGCTGCTCCTTTTTTTCAGTTATTTACTCTAATCCTCTTTTTGATTACACAAGTACAATTATATCATTAAGAAATAAAGTCAACCAACTGAGAAATGTTGTGCTGAACCAATCACTGATGATAGATATACACATAAATGTGTTCTCTTACTTAGGAAGGTCAGCAACAATAGGGCAGTAGATAAGCTGACACTAGCATCAGTGGTAATTGGAAGAGTTGGGAAGAAGGGGAAAAATTACCTGTAAAAATCATTATCCTCTGCTTAAATGGACTGTTAATTGCAAACAAGAAAGCTGGAATAAGCATTAAAAAACTATAAAATTTTTAAAATCTTTTTTTATACAACTAAAATTTTACAGCTGTTTGTAAAAATTATATGCTTTAGTGGGCATTTTCTTCTCCAGTTAAATGAAAAATGAAAGCTTTTCTTGAAAGCGTCTGAGTACTTTTTTAGGGGGTAGGAACTTTAGGAACTTTATTCGCCACTTGTAGGCACAAAACCTAAAAGTACTTCCTTGAATCAGATCTAAATATGTGTTCCTTTTGTGCTTCTTGTAAGCAATACTTTGCTATTAATTCCCTTTCTCACTTTGATAGGGCGAATTCTTCGTTGTTGAATGCTTGGTTACACAGATGGTCTTAGGCTTGGGTGTATTTAAAGTACTGTCCAAGCAGAACAGTCCCAGCTTCCTTAAATAAAGGAGTCTTTAAAGCGTAGTTAGTGACAGGAAAAAAAAAGAAGTGTAAAATGCAAAGTTTTCTTCATAAGAACTGTCGCACTGTGTTTTTCTGGAATTGCAACTCAACATCTCTTTAAACTAATTTGTAAAGAAAATTTTCACTTGGGGGTGGGTGGGGGAGTGGGAAAATATTCAGAATTTTAAAACGTCTAGAAGGAAGTAAGCAAGTACAAATAGAAAGGAGGCTATATACAAATTTGTATTTGTGATGGTGCAGGGTGTAGATTTAATCTTGAAAATATCAATATATGCTCCTGAGTTCTAAATAGGAACATTTTTAATAAAAACTCTAATGTGTACAAACTCAGTTTGTACATATTTTAACAACTACTAGAACAATGTGTTTGCTTTATGTTCTCTTTAGATTGGCAGAAATGGTTGATATATCTTATCAGATCCACTGGATGTTGGTGCCTATTAATACGAATTTGTCTTTACTGGTAGTTGAATTGCAGAATTATAGTATCTGTTTGTGCTAACATTTATTTCATTCAGTCTTTCATCACACTTGAAAAATTACGATTTAACTGCTGAGTTCAAATTCTTATTTGCTTTCCCCCCCGCCTCCTTTTTCTCCATCCAGGTTATGTGCAGGGGATGAGCGACTTGCTGTCACCTGTCTTGTATGTTATGGAGAATGAAGTAGATGCCTTTTGGTGCTTTGTATCATACATGGATCAAATGGTAAAATCTTTTAGCCCACATAAACAGATAAGCTACAGATAGTACTTGGGGTTAATTTTATTCTACAAATTTCATTGGGGTTTTTGAATTCTTTTTAAGCGGTCGTTTTATGTTTGGAATCACTACACTTTTGTTGATTGAGGTTATGGTGGGTTTGCAGTAGTATTGCTGTACAATACAGACATATTTGGCTCCTTAAGAATTCCAAAGTAACCATCACAGACAAATTTGTATTTATCAGGAGTCCTCAAGCAGGATTTTGTTCAGGATAATGGTTTCATGTTATACCTGCCTTTTGGCTTTTGTTAAATGTAATTTAGACTTCCCACAAACTGAAGCTTTTATGACTTGTGCATGTGGCAAAAGAGTGTGTGACTGATATGAAAGTAAGAAAAATGGTGGATTTTTTGTTTGTGTGTAGTCATAATGCTTGGAGGTACAGAGCTTAGGCCAATTTAAACTATCATTTATTACATACAAAAATGTTAGCAAAGAAATACAGTTCATTGCTTTAGTTAACCTTCTCACTAAAAGGCAGACATTTCATTAGGTTGAAGTACAGTTAAATAGCTAAATATTAAATACATAAAGGGTGAGAACCACTGTTGCAGTAGCAAAACTTCTTTAAAAATAGCTGAAAATCTCAAAATTGAGTTAATAAAATGACAGTGCTAATGTTTTATTCCATACAGCATCAGAATTTTGAAGAACAGATGCAGGGTATGAAGACACAACTAATTCAGCTGAGTCATTTGCTTCGTTTACTAGACAGTGGATTTTGCAGTTATTTAGGTAGGTGTATTATTCATGAACAGTAACTGAAAGAACTTCCTGCATTCTGTTTCTTACCAGTCTAAATATAATTCCAGTATTATATGAGTACAGGACTTGTAAATTAATAATGCCTAAAAGACTTCAATAATTGCTCCGTGCTTATTGAAAAAACAGGGTCATCCTGTTACCAATTTTAAAAATATGCTATACTCTGACAAATATCTTTGATTCTGAAAAGGGGCTGCCATCTTAAAAATGAGTGGTATGAGCATGTAGCTGTAAAGTGTGGGGGTTTTTGTTTGGTTTTTTTTTTTCACCCGTTGTCAGAATCAAATTTGATGCTTCTGAAATGTCACTCTCTTATTCCTAGAATCTCAAGACTCAGGCTACCTTTATTTTTGCTTCCGGTGGCTTCTTATCAGATTTAAAAGGGAATTTAGTTTTCAAGATATTCTTCGACTCTGGGAGGTAAGGAAATACTTCATCACACAAACTCCAGCAGTTTTTGGACTTCAGAACAAAAAGCATGAATCATTTTGCAAAGTGTTTAATACACTGATAAATTTAAAAAAAAAGATTTAGTGCAATGATCTGAGGACAAGTGAGCATTTCTTACGTCTTTTTAGCATAAAGAACAACTTGGAAAGTTAATGAGAAAATACTAGATCTGGTTTGGACAAATTGGCTTTTGCAAAAAGATTTGGTTAGGAGCCTTCATTGAGACTCTTAAGTGAAAATAGTAAGTAGAGAGTACCAGTTAACTGTTAATGGAAAACAGCTCATGATAGAAGAAAGAACATTTGTTTGATTAATTCCTTGGTATTGGTGATTCTTAATAGATGAAGTGGAATGAAGCACTGTCAGGGCAGTTAGCCAAAACCATGAGGAGGATGGTATCAGAACATTGTTAATCTTAATGATAAGGCCTTGTGATGCCAAATAGCATTATGTAAAACATCAAAATGTTCAAGTTCTGATAATTCCAGGTTAATGAAATCTTTTGATTTGGGTGATCTTGGGATCAGATGGAATAACTAAGTTAAACTAATATTTTTGTCTTTAATTTTTTGTTTTGAAAAAATTAAGAAGTATGTCAACAGTACCGGTTTATTGTCTAAGATGCATTTAACAAGGGCTCAGTATTCACTGAAAACTCAGAAGAAGAGAATAAATGTTCAGATAAACAGAGGGAGCATTTTCTAGGACATAATATCACATGTGTTGGGGAACAAAAGGGTAATGGAAACAACAGGGCTGAGATGCATCAAGTTTGTACTACAATGAGAAATAGTGTTGTTTCTGGTGTGGTGAAAAATAATGTTGATACTTTTATTCACTTTTTCCACTAATGAAAAAGGAGCCACATAAAGAGGAGGACTGGTATTAAAAACTGTAAAGTAAATCTTTTTTAGCTTTTTTGTCATCAGTTGGTGGAATTTACTATCATAGAGTATTGAGGTGGTTTTTCAACCAGAGGACAAAAAAGTTTATGGATAACATTCATAAATAAGGAAACCAATGTGTGCAAAACCAGAAGAATTCTCTTATTCCAAGGTATAAATGATAATGGTGTGGGAGGGTAGATGCACTCTTCCCCCCAGTATTATGTTGTCTTCTCAGTATTTTTTTAAAGACAAATTTTTCTTTTTAAGTTGATGACAACAATACTTTTTTAATAGTTTATAGTCCCAGGCTAGCATGTTTTTATCACCTCTGCTTTAATTTGTGTGTATGTGTACATACAGAATGAAACACACTATATTTCTCTCTCAAATATTTTTTGCTTTTCTTAAGAAGACAAAGGAGACCTGTTGATGTATGATAGTCTTGTAGGTTCCTTATAGCCCATCATAGTGTATGTTTACTACAAGTATTCAATTTCTTTGCTAGGAGATATGGAATGAGAAAGGGAATATCTTGTTTTCCTTTTTAAAACAAAGTAATTAAGGCATTATGTTGATGTTTTTATGCAAAGGCCAATGTCACCTTGATCAGTCCAGCTTACAGTGGGGTTTTTCCTGTGCATAGCCATGCAGCTCCACTGGTATCAGTGAAGTGGGATTTACAAAGGCAAGCTCTAGGCACAGGAGGGCATTTCCTTTTATAGAGAAATTAACTGCTTTTTTGGGTATTTGGCTGAGCATACCTCACATGCTGTATTGTAATAGCACATGAATTGAGGGAATCCATTTGAAGGCAATATTACCCTATGGCATACTTGCAGAGTGTAGAATGGGGCAAAGGAGAGGTACCATCTGAGATTCCAGTCCCAAGTTACAGGACTTCTGGGGCTTTTTCTGTCTCATCTGTTAATTTCAGGGTGTTCTTGTGAATCTCTATTTCTGTCTGCTGACTTGTATGAAGCACTAAATTAGTATCAGACTCTTTTTCCCTTTTCCCACTGACTTCATGACTTCCAGTGTTCTATCACAAAAAAAAGGAATGAGAAAGATTCTTCACTAGTCTGGTTTCTCCCATCTCCATTCACCTTGGTGCTGGAGATAGCTTCCACTCCAGGTATGAGAACTGGTAACTCCAAGCCTTTGCAGTTCCTGAGCAAGAGCCATAATCAGGTCATGGTAGAAAATATAAGTGGTTGTTTCACTGCTCTGTGACAGAGTTGCACAATTCCACCTTGTGTGGGTAAGCTGAGACATGTTATGTGAGTGCAGTTATTTGCAATGTAATGTTCAATGCCTTTTGCATGTGGGTTAAACTGCTCTGTTAGCAGACGGGTTTACTTACAGCACATTTTAGCAGTGCCTCTCAAACTCAGCCTGGATAGCCTACTGACCCACTGCTTAGCTGTCCCAAAATTGAGAGTAGTTTAATCCCTCCTTGACACTGGAGAGACAGGCAATATCACCTGGTAATTCCAGCCAGTTCTTAATCTTTTGTTTGTACAGTGGGTTATTTAGAAGAAACCCAGAATAAAAATTCTGTAACAAAATCACAACTAACTCACACCTAGCTCCAGTAGCACTCACATAGCATAAAGCCAGAATGACTTGGGAATAAGTTACTTTACATACATTGGTAATGAATATTCATGGCTGCTGAGGTAGTGCTAGAACAAATGAGTCCTTACTTGTGTAGCTTTATCAGAAAGAAATAAGAAAAAAAGAGTTACTGATCCTTATTTTTATATTTTTTATATTTTTACTTTTATAATTTAAATGCTGCTTTTTCTTCCATCCTTCCAGCATGTTGGGATGCTGCTGTTATGCATTTACATACATAATAACCTTAAGTGCATGCTCCACTCCAGACTTTGAAAAAAAAAAGATAGCAAAATGTATGGATTTTTTTTGCAGCAGCTTGATGTTGAACCAAATCAATGCACAACTGTCAATATGTCCTTCTTATGAAGTAGGAGTAGAAAAACACAGTAGTGTGTAGACAGACTGTGTTTGGTAGATTATAGGCATTTTCATTCAACTGTTTTTTGCTAGCCTCTTTGCATTCCAGTCATTTTCCTGGAGTGAGAAGATGCTTTAATGGAATATTGGTTGTCTGGAAAAGATGCAGAATTTAATTTCTGAACGGAATCTTAATTGAAACATTCAAGAATAATTGCACCTTATTTTGGGTGAACTTGGTTTGGATGTCTTTGGGATTTATGCAATTCTATTTACAGAAGAAATATTGTTTACATGTGCTAGTGATGAAAGTTCAAGTATAAGCTCTTGCTCAGCTTTAAGGTTCTCTTTCATCAATAATGATGAAAAAGGTTTTTTTGCGAATGAAGTAATGAATTTTTAGGAGTCTGGTTTCTTACCTGCCTTTTTTGAGAGTAAATCCATTGTCATAAATTCCTTTACCTGTCAGGGCAATTTGTGCAAGCAGATTTTTGCTTCTTTCTGGTTTTGTTGGCAAAATTATTCTCCAGCTTTCTGCCCACCACACACGTTCTTTTCAAATACCTTTTTTTAAAAGGGTTTCCCAAATGTACTAAAATAGGGTATTAGTACTGAGGGTGCACATTTCAGTCCCAGTGAACTCAAGAATGATTGTGGCCTTCATGGGACCAAAAGCCAATGTGTCTTCAGTCAGAAAGGAGTACCCACCCACCCCCAGTAACTGCATGTACATGTCTTTGGGTTCTCATGGTGGCAGTACTGGGAACAACTTCAGCACTTTATTTATAACCATTAGAACCTTTTGAAAGTAATGTTGAGCATGACACACTTCTGCCAATTCACACTGAATGCAGATACTCTAAGCCACACAAAAATAATTTGTTAGCTTCAGTAACTTCTGTTTCACATGAGCTGAGGCAGAGCACACATTCACAGGAGCACAAGCTCAGGCAGCTGAGTAGCATTATAGTGGACAATGCCTTAAACACCAGATAAGCATTTGGTGACTCAGTCTTGCAGTTGTCATTAAAGGGTCAAAAGTAAAATTCCAAATAATTGTACAAATACTTAGTTGCTTTCAAGAATAGCTTATTGTTAGTTAAGTGATTTGGCTGGAGGACTTATTTTCTAAGAACTACTTTTCAGAGGAAAAGTGTAAGTATTTCAAATGTGGAGTTTTTTGTATTTTAACAGGTCATGTGGACGGAATTGCCTTGTCAGAATTTTCATCTTCTCCTTTGTTGTGCTATCCTAGAATCTGAAAAACAGCAAATAATGGACAAGCACTATGGCTTTAATGAAATACTAAAGGTACCAAATTCTTAGGCATTATTGTGCTGGTTTTGGCTACAGTAGAGTTAATTGTCTTCCTAGAGGCTAGTATGGGGCTGTCTTTTGAGCATTAAATTAGAGTATTAGTTAACTTTTTGGAGTTAATGCTATGTGATTTTGGTTTATGTTGGGGGAGGAAATCTTGCATACTATCTTATTAAGGGTTAAATGTCAACTGAATATCCTTTCCTGCAGGCTTTCAAAATGCTTTGTTGGATGTCTGTGTTTAGTGATAAGATCATTAATAGATCGAAAATGGTTCTCCCCTCAGACTACTGCTTATTATATTTAATACTAACTTCTGCTTTTTCTTCTACAATCTAATTTATCATCTCTGAAAATGTGAGCAGCTGGGGGAAGTATGTAGGAGGGCCAGATA
Organism: Rhipidura dahli; assembly: GCA_013399225.1. NCBI lineage: Eukaryota > Metazoa > Chordata > Aves > Passeriformes > Rhipiduridae > Rhipidura > Rhipidura dahli. Next base: position 2,289,031 of record VXAC01001162.1, read on the forward strand.
GTTTGTCACATTTAGAGGTACCATGGATTCCTCTTGGATGCTGGTGAAAGCCAGCTGTTCCATACTGTATCTTTGAGTAGCCATTTCTTAAAGCTAATAGACTATGTCTAGCATTTCATAGCTTAAGGGGCAGGCTAATAAGGTGATACTTATTAGCAGTGCAGTACAGTATTAATGTATTTTGGGTAAAACATAGTTATAATTTATCTCACTATGCCTTGTGAATCTATTTTTAGCATATCAATGAACTGTCTATGAAAATTGATGTGGAATATATACTCTGCAAAGCAGAAGCAATTTCTATGCAGATGATGAATTGCAAGGTAAAGATATTTCTCTACTGTGAATGTTTATAGACAGCAAAAGTGTGTAGTTAGCTGTAAGCGTTCATGTATGACTTGTGAAATAACTAAATGTCTGGGTACAGTAAAGCATGTTGTGTAGCTATGGAGTGCCTATGTTCAAGAAGTCTGTAAGCAAGCGTGATTGATTTTATAGAGTAATACTCTTCACTGGGGGAAGCCGAATGGTGCTTTTTGGTTGTAATATCTCAAGTCTCCCTAGGTAACCTCACTCCAAGAAATTTGATGTTTGGTGTGCTTGAGAAAAACTAGTTGAAAGGTGTATTGCATTGAAAGCATGCCAGACTTAGTAGGCAAAAACTAGTGGGTCACTCAATAAATTTTCAATAACATGAAGTGTAATTGTAATAGTTGATTAGACTTTTTTTTTTGTAATGAAGATTATATTGTTAATCAGGAATTGATTCCTGAGTGTGTTCCTTTTGCTGTCTTTTTGGGAAGCAGCTACAGAAAATGGTAACTGTAACGTAAGTCTTGCTGAGAGAAATGCTTTCAGTACAGCTAAATTGAGATGAATGATTGCTCAGATGAATGAGTACTGGGAATGCAGGGTGGACAGAGGGGACTTGGTTGTTAACTTTTTCCATTTAATTACGGTGATTTTTAATATTTTCCCTGCCACCTCCTTTCTAGGAATTGCCTCAAACAGTTAGTGAGATTCTGGGGATAGAGAACAGTTCAGTAACACCGGATTCAGATACTGGAGAGGATGAAAGTGGAGCTGAGTTGAGTTGTCCGACGACGTTATATCCGAGTATCTCAACCCCCGTAATTGCTGCCAATGGGATGAGGGACGGCGCTCCAGAGATGGCTGAGACGCAGAGCCTGACACCTGCGTAATTACAGTTGGTCAACTTGGAGAAAGACTTTACTGAGCACGTTTTGTTCAAGCACTTGAGAGATGGATATTTAAATTTGGTGTCGATTAAGCTTTAAGGTTGTAAAGAAAATCTGTACTGTAATGCTTTTGCATTAAAGCTTTACAACATGACTCAACTTAACTATTTTTGTAGTTTCTTCTACCAAAATAGCCTTTTGTTTTCAATAACATTCCTTAATATTTTTGTAGCCAAGTGCATTTTCTTTTTGCTGGTAAACTGGAAATGGTTGGTCATTAGGAATGGATTTGAAATTTCTGCATTTGCTGAGCTTTCAAACATATTGATCTATGACAGTGTGAGCTCTTTGATTTGAGCTGATTCACAATATGCCAGCTGAAGCTGCTGTACGTTTTCAAGCTGAAGTGATGCTGATGTGCTAAAGGAGGATTCTTTTGTAAATGGATTTTCCCTATCTCAAATGTTTACAAAAATACTTCTAAGTATTTGTTGCTGGTTGAATGTAGATTTGAAATGGACATTCATACTTGCACAGTTTAATGTCCAAATACTGAATTTTGTGTAACTGGGAATGGATGAACAGTATATTTTTACATTAACATATCTTCACTTTATATATACATATATATATTTACACACATACACATACTATATACACAAATGTTTGTGAATACTAAAAAGAATAGTCATATTTTCAATATCTGAATAAACTTGACTGTTCATTCATATGAATCGGTTTGACCAAATTAATGCACAGTTCCAACCTGGGCTCTTTTTCAAAACTTTTCTAACTGAAGGTAACTTTCATGTGAATACATTCAGTCCTATACTTGATGTAATTTTGCAATTGATACCTTGCAAACTTTACTAATGTTCATATTTGCTAATATATTAACTGATCAACTAACTACTTACACTTTTTATGGCAACATTATTTGGATAATTAATAAGCAGGTTATAAAAAAGCCAACCAACAAACCACACACCAAAATAGTAATCACAGTTAACATTAATACATTCTTTTTGTATCTGCAAAAGACAGTGAGTTTATTCCATGCCATGCTGATGTCTTTTGACGCTATGTGAAATTTAACATAACTGATTAAGTGTATTCATTATTTGGTAACTACTGTACATATATAAAATAAAAGTCAAAGCTGATTTAGTGTTTTTAATTAAATCATATTTAGAGAAAAAATCTAGTTGTCTGGTTGTTAATGTAAGAACATGAGACAGAAGGAAGAGCTAGTGCTTAGTCCATGGATATGTTGTGTTTTGTGGATAATGAAAGGCTGTGGGAGTACCTGCTTGTTTCTACAGAGTGGAACTCACTTTTACTCTCTAGATAGTTGAAGTGTGGGATATGGCAGAGCTGTGGAGCAGTTTACTTTTACAAATGTTATTCATGCCATCTTAAGCAAATACAAGTAATACAAAAGGTTTTAGTAGATAAATCAAGCTGTTACAATAATTTGGGAGTCGATTCAACTTCTCTCACCAGTTGTGAGCAAACACTGGACAGCTGAATCAGTAGAGATTTTGGTTTTAATGTCGTCAATGTGTTATCTCTCATCAGTTAATAAGAACTTGAGTCCTATGCGGTGAAAGTCAAGGATTCACAGCTCAGCGTTATCTGCAGCCTTTCATTTCCTGCCCAGGAAATTACTGAGAAGCATCATGCCTTTGTTCCCTGATGAGCATTGTACTTCTTGGCAGTTAATTTAATGTGACATAGAATACAGAAGGGTATTAGAACTTAGATATTCAACACTTTGGTTCAAAGATACTAAGCAAGTTGGTTTCAGTATTTTTTTGGAGCACCTAGTTCACTCTGAAGTGTGCTTGCAAAATGTTTTTCCATCAAAAATTATGTTAAACAAAACTATGGAAGGAGGAGGCAAAGGTCTCCAAGAGAAATGCAGTGGACAAGCTGTCAGTTGACTATGCATTGTTTTTAGTTGTTGAGGATGTGCTGCCCCAAAAAACTGTATGCAGGTACTGTATGCAGGTACTAAGATCTTGAAGAACACCTTAACTGATTGAACAGGAATATTCAAAAGTTTAGGAAAAGCATATTTAAGTGGAATTCAATTGTTTCTTAGAATTACAGCCATGGCTGCTAAGAAAATCTACCAGCCCTTAAAGTGAAGTTTGCTTTTCCTTTTTGGGTGTAATTGCTCATCTTTTCCCATTGTATTAAGCACCTGGATGTCAAGGATGAGAAGGTTGCCCCTGAACTAACAGTAAGCAGCTGCTGTGGAGGGCTCTGGGTAGGTAGGCTTGCTCAGCTTCCCAACAATAAGGTGAAAGGCCCCTTGCAGCACTCATTATTTGTATTTTCCTTCCTGCTGATGGGCAGTTTTGCACAGAGTTGCAGGAGGAACCTCATCCTCCACCAAACTTCTTGATTGTTAGGGATGGATTTAGTCTCAGTGGAGACTACAAAAACACTGTGAGAGGCCTTAATAAGGATCATGATGGCTGAAATGCCAAATGCTGTGGATTAAAGGTTCAGGATGTTGGCATTTCTTTTGTATGTGTATGACTTCGATTACTTAGAATTAATAAGTATGAACTAAGCCAAAACACAATTTGGTTGCAGTTGTCAGGCCATAAAAGGAGAAATACATGTTTAATTCCTGCAAACCTGTTTCTTTAATGATTGACACTTGAAGATAATTATCTTCCGTGAGTGAGGTTTAAAACTTTGTATTTTTCAGTCATAGCAGTTATCTGTTCCAGTGTTATCTGTTCCAAGGTAAAAATTACATTTATGTAGTTCTTTTAAAGAAATTTTTTTCTCATTTTGCTGGGTTGGGCAATTTTATTTGTTTTGAAATAACATTCTTGGAGTTATTTTCTTTTGTTTGTGGGCAAGATGATAGCTTACAAAACAGAGAATTGGAAATAGCTTGCAAAGCGGAGGTGGAAGTTTCTTGGAAATTTGGACTAATGTAAATGTTTATGAAATGGTTTTGATACTGGGAGGTTAAAAACTATAAAAAGATGATCCTAAGTTGCCCACAGTCATCACTTAAGGCTTCAGTTACATTGAGTAGTGCCTGTCCTGTTCAGCTTCAGTGACTGTGTTTGCACTCACTGAATGTTGTAGCCAGTGAACTTCAAACCCATGTTGGGTTTGGAGGTTTTGTATTGATTGGTTGCTGCAGGTAATCTTCCTAAGGAATCTAAGGCTATGTATATTTTACAACAGATCCTGATTGCTTTGAGAATCAGATGTAGAAATAGTGTGATACTGGTCATATTAGCAATGGTTTTGTTTTGATCTGTAGTTTCATTCAAATTAAGGGTTTAATGTTCAACAGAGCCCAGTTTTGTTGCTAACAAGGTTTTTCTCAAAACCTTTAAATTTTTCTAGTGGACAGTTTTAAAATGCTGGTGGTGCATCATTAATTCTTCTCTTCAATTTTTCCTCACACATTACAAAATTCCTTGGCCCCAGTTAGCCAAACAGCAAGGAACTGGTTTCATCATTACTTTCTTGAGCACCAAATTAAAGATTCATTGATGAAACTTTTCAGAAATCTGTAAGAAGTGTTCTTCTAGCTTCCACTTTTTGAGATAATATTTTAGTTTAAAATATGTGAGGTACTTGTTCCTAACTTGTCTAAATAATTTTCTGTTACAAGAGAGTTGCATAACTTGAAAAAAAAAAAGATTTTATTTTAAATAATTGAACATTCAGAATTTGGATTATGAACTAGTTTTAGTTTTGGTACCACTGGTGTGATTTGTGCATACTATTGTGATGCAAATGAAACCTTACCAAGTATGGGGTTGAATTTCTGTAGGTAAGAAGCTATGTTGTCCTCAAAACATTCCCTGTTGGACAACAGAGATGACAACACTGAAGAGGTTAGTGACATTTTAAAAGTGCATCTGTGAATTGATTCATGTTACAAATAGGATTGGAAAAAAGCAATTAAGTGGGCTGAGTACAGGATTAACAATTTGTTCAGGAAATGTGTTAACTATTCCTCAGACTTGATTTTAGTCATTGCTTTGATGCAACTTAAAACTGAAGTTTGGTCTGTGGGCTGCAGGAGAGTGACTGGTGCAAGTTTTACCTGTGGTTGGCTAAATGTCTTAAAATATATTTTTCAAATCTGTTGTGTGTTTTTTCTGAATATTTAGTCAATGTCTAGTGCCATCTCTGTGTGAAAGAACCATGGTGAGAGAAGCCAGTGCTTGTCCTTACAAGACAAATTCCATGAGCTGCTCTGTGGTGGCTGGGTTTGAAGCAGGAAATCCTAACCCTCACTTCTGTCTGTGCCATTATGTCAGCTCAGTAGTTGACGTGACTGTGAACTTTGTGTATGAGCATTGATAAGGTGGTGAGACACAGATACATAACTGAGCACAGACAGCTTTCACATATGTCTGATACTATATTTGATTTGAAGATGCTTTCAAATGGTTTTGGGGTTTTTTTATGGTGTTAAAAGATGTGCTTCATGTTTCGTGGGACGTCAAAACGTGCTATTCAATTAAGTGATATTATTGCAGTGCAGGTCTTGTATAACCTAAGCTTGAATTAAATTTTTCATTCAAGTGAGGTTTATTCAAACAATTTTTAGAGAATGTGTGCTATTTTTTCATGTTAAATCACAATATCTTTGGCACAAATAGAATTTTTCTGATGAATTGCAAACAAAAAATATATTGTAGGATGTCACTTTTTGCCTCATCCAAAATGAATTTCACAGTTGAATCAAATATATATTTCAAATTGTCTATGTAATTCAAATAAATGAAGTCTTCTAGATGGGTTCTTCTTTTGTTTTGAAAAAAATCAATTATAGTATATGTTTTGATTATCCAGACTCATGCTTACCATACCTTAACATCCGCTCTTAGACTGTTTCTACAGGTGCATCTTGTCATTAACCAGCCACGGCAGAGAGCCCTGGTGTGCAGAGCTGAAACTGCTGCCCAGGCTACAGCAGTTCAGCAAAAGGTGGTCACTCACAGTGTTGTAGTTGACCCTGGCCAGCAGCCAAGCAGCCCCCTGCCTATTCCTCTCTTCCATGGGATGGGGGGGAAATAGAAGGCAGGCAGGAAGGCTTGTGGACAGAGGCAGTGACAGAAAAAGGAAAACAAACGCTGCTCCCACAAGGAAAGCATGATGGCACGTGGTGTCCCTTTGGTCAGTTTGGGCCAGCTGTCCTGGCTGTGGCTGCTCTCAGGCTCACGCCCACCCCGGGAAGCAGCCAGAGAACCTCAGTGCTGTGCAGTGTTCAGCAGCAGCTGAACCCCTGGTGTGTTACCAACACTGACCCAGGTTCAAACCCAAACACATCACCATAGGGGCTGCTGTGAGGAAAGTGAACTCCATCCCAGCCTGACCCCTTTGGTGTGATGATTCTTGATGGTGTCAGAGATCATATTAGGGAAAAATCCCTGCAGTGTTGAACACTTTTTAAGCACCCATCTAAACCTATGCAAAAGGTAGTTCTAATGCATACAAGCAACTGGCATGCAGATGTCCTGTTTTGCTTGCCATGACTCTGTGGGATGCAACACAAGAAATTTTTCCAACACACTTGGGTGTATGAGTTGGTCCAGATGACCTTTAGGTTCCATCAGTGCATGCCACCTTTGGGTATTGGTCTTGGAAAGCTCCACACACTCCTCTGGTTTTACTGTTAAAGTAAGTGATACAGGAGAACAAGAAAGTCTTTAAAGTACAAACTTTTAGATTCAGGGGCTTGGAAATTCCTTAAGCAACAAACAGTACAACCACTGTGATCCAAACTATCAATCCCAGTTCTTTGTAGTCTGCCCTGGGCTGCTACACTTTTTATGCCGTTATGATTAACTTGTGCAGCATATATGAACAACACAAAGGAGCTGATAAATTCCAGACCTAAATTACCTTAGTCAGATCAATCATACCACACATTTTTTTCATCATGTGGTGAATACCTGTATATATGGATACAAGTTTGTGAAAATTCCAGATCTGCAGTATTGGAAGGCACTTTTTAAAAAGCTTGTCAATAACTGATTAGCTACATTATCTCTTGTTGGAAGGCAAGTCTTGTGCTAGGTGCCTGTCTAATCTGTTTGGAGGACACCTTTGGAGATCCTGCACTCTATTATGCAAGCAATTTTCAGGTGTTTGTAGATTTCCAGGGCAGATGGGGTGATTGCATGCAGCTGGAGATTTTCTGTAACTTCTGACTTCCCTGGTGAATGTGGAGCTGGTTATCTGTAAGCAGCCCTCTCTGCCCCAGCATGTTTAGATTCTGTAACCATTGCAGTGTCTCTAGGGTAGGTACAGTCTGGAAATTTCCAGCTGAGCTCTAGGGGCTCATGTAGGGCTTTTACTAAACAGTGTGGATGTGAGGGTAGGCACTTGAGTCTCTCTCATTCTCTGTACCCTTCCACTGAACAGTGAACCCACCCCTTTGTATGATCTATTACTTTTGTCTGTACCTGTTTTCCTTATCTCTCTTGTGAGAACGTTATGAGAAACTATGCCAAATGCTACACTACCATCAAGATGAATGACATGTATTGTTTTGCCTTGGTCCACAGGACTGTCATAAGAGGAAATGAAACTTGCTTGGCTCAATTTGTTCTCAGCAAATCTGTCTTGACTGTTTAATCATCTGTTATCTTCTGGATCTTTACAAATAATTTCGGTAGTTCTGTTTTCTCAAACAAATGAAATTAGACTGGTCCGTAATTCTTCAGCCCTTCTTCCTCCCCGTTATCTTCTCAGAGACTGACATAATTTTGGCCTTTTCCCAGTCTTTTGTTACTTGTCCTTCCCCATAGTTCTTAGAACAGTTATTGATGACAGAGGGTTAATGATCCTCCTCTGTAAGTGGTTTCTGTGCTCTCATTTGCTATGATCAGACTCCTCACAAGTGTTCTCCAACATTGTTTCATCTTTTTAAAATCAAGGAGCTTATGTCTCTGCCCTTGCTATTAGTTATGATAGACGTTTGGTCACAGTTGATTCTTTAATGAAGACTGATGTAAAAAAGTGCATTAAATACCTAGCTAATTTTAAGAGATTTTTTTTGTTTTGTCCTTTCCTTGTGTTTAGTGGTCTGATAGTTCATTTCTTCTAGCTGCTGCTGTATTTTTTTTAAAAGTTGCTCTTTATGTCCTGTATTAATGACCTTGAATAACCTCTATGTGTTATTCTGCCTGTATTTAGTAGCTTGGTCCTAGTTTTCATCTCCTAGAAGGTCCTCTTTTGAATTGAAGGTAATGATTATCTAATGACTTATGCTACTACTGGGAAAAGTGTAGTAGAAGACCACATTTCCTCTGTATTGAAAGAGTTTTCTGATGAAACAATTTTTTCCCTGGAGCAAGGAAAGAACTGTCTTTCTGCTCTAGGTTCCCTCTTCTTGGTGCTTGTAATAACTGAATTTATTGAAATCCTTCTTTTCCTGCAATTATCAATTTCTGCTTCCTTCTCAGAACCTTTCTTTTGCTGAAGATTGTGAATTCACTTTATGTTCATCATATCATCTGTATTCCCAGACCTTCCTAGCCAGTCTATCATTTGGTAGATACCTTTGCCCAATGGTTGTTGGTTAAAATCCCCTTAGTGTTACAAGAGCTTGGGATGGTTTTGCTGGCTGCTTAAAAACTCATGCTTTCCATATCTCAAGACTTAAATGTCCTTTGTCATCATAGATTGTTCAGCAGACCTAAATTGCTCAGAGAATTGGACTTAGGAGCTGCTGTGTGTATTTCTGATAAAGAGGAACAGATTTGACATCTTTCTTTCCTGGTTGAAAAAGTTCCTTTGGTTAGTCCACTTGTCAAGTGTTTCACAAAGTCACTTGCTTTACCAACAAAATTGTGGTTTGAAAAGGTATTGGGACTTCTGTTTTCTGCTTTGGTCAACATTTCTTACATTAATAATAAGTGCATCTGTTCTCTGCCTTGCCTTTTTGACCTGACAATGAATAATAGTGTTGTTTACACTTTAGATCCTTGTGGAGAGCCTCTATGTTCATGCTTTTTTGATACCTTTTCATAGCTTCATTTCTTTCTCTGTTCTGCCACAAAATGACTTGGGAGTTCTCCTTCCTGCTGTAGTCTGCCTTCAGACAAAGACTTGGTGATGATCTGGGAGAGCCAGATGTAAATTCAAACAGTTTCTTGGTCAATACTAGTTGCTCTGCACTGTGAATTTTATCCTCTGGTTAAATCAAGCTGTGGTAAATATTACAAATAATTTTAAGGAAATATGCTGAATCTGGCAGTTGGTATGTCTAGCAGGGGTAAAATGACTCAAACAGATTTGCTTTAGATTTTCATTTGAAAATTCTGCAATTTTTTATGCTTAACAATTGCATAGCTAAGGATTTCAGGCAACAGTGACTGCTGTCTCATGGGAGAAAAAAAGATTGTGTGTAAAGTAAAGAGGACCTTGCAGTTTCTAAATTCTGATTATAGGAAATGAGGTACCTATTAGTAAGGAAAGTAAGCTTACACATCTCTTCTGTCAATATTAACTCTATTTCCCAAGGGGAAATAACGTTGCTGAGTGACACCCTGACATGCTCTAGAACAGGTACTTTCTAATAGCTGCTCCAATGAACTTCTAATTTTTGGTGAGTGATTTTAAGAATTTACTTGGTCTATATACGCAGCTCTGTGAACTATAAACGAATAAGTTGAGCTCTAAACAAAATTTGTGGTTTACCAATATTCCCAGAGCCATATACCAGCTCGGTTGCACAGCAGCTAGAACAAAGAAGAAATAAATGTTTTCAGTCTGTAAATGTCCTTTGATCTGGTGCTGATCTGGAGAAGTCCACCTACAAACTACAAGCTGCAGAAGAAGAACTTCCTTTCTAGGGAGAAGCGATCTCTCTGTGGGACACATGGGCAGATAGCATGGTTAAAATAGTTGAAGCACTTGAGTCCTCACCTGCTGACACAATGCACCTTTGTTTTGCATTCACAAGCCATGCTAAATTGGTTATGAGAGACAAAACCTTTGCTGTGCTATGGTTACTGCACAGAGGTGCAACAATAACAGAGTAGCTGGGTCATTGATTCGTGTGATGTCCCAGCTGCAGGGCCAGGATCTAATAGTAGATAAAATCATGCTTTGTCACGCCAGGAGGTGAAAAGGCAGCTCAGTAGTGTTTGGTTTTGTCACTGGAGCATTCAGAAAGCACTAAGCAACCTCACTCATAAATTGTTTGACTGCAGGAACAGTGTCTATGTATCTCATGCACAGCAGATAGGAATATCAAAGTCCAAAGACAACAACTTGCTTTCCTATCATCAAAAGTAATGAGAAAACAGGACAAGAAACATCTCCTGACAACTTAGGATATGAGACTGAGCTGATAATAAGTGTAGATATGCTTTTCTCTGACTGGGGAGATGAAATAAAACTTTGTGGGCTACCATAACAAAAAGGATTGATTTGCATTAAAGGACCAGTTAGAGGAATCAAATGTTATTACAAACTTACTGCTGACAAGAAGAAAGGATCTTTATTACATGTTACTCCTGGGAAACTCTGGACAAGTGAGTCTAAAAGGGTTTACTTCAGGCCTCTCATGAGTTCTGGGGCAGCTGTGAACCTGTCCTGGTCCTGAACATTGAGCATGACCATGCATTTTAAGAAGAGGAGCATCTGACTGACAGCAGCCAGTTTAGACAAGAAGTTTTTCTGTTTTTTCTTCAATGTGTTAAAATATAATTCCATGATATTCTGTGGGAGAAAAAGCCTCACATCTTCTGTTATGCTTCTGTGTTGGTCTTGTAGAAGAGCAAGTCGATTTCCCTTGTGATGCTGATATGTAAATGATAGTTATGAGGTGTGGAGCCTTTCAGGGATGAAGGCTTTGAGGCTGTGAAGGGAAGCAGTCCTCAGCTGAGTTAGATGTGACCTGAGCTTAGTACCATCAGGGATACTTTCTGCTACTTGCCTTGTGGAGCCTCCTGCTCAGTGTCCCACCTTCAGTCGTTCTGATTTCAACTTTTTCTTCTCAATCCTTGTGATCTGTGTGTTTACAGAGTTAAGGGCATGTGCAGACAGCTGTTGCATTCAGCTAGTTTGCCCCTCTTTCGGGAAGCTCAAGGCGAGTCACCGATGGTGCTTTTCAAGGGGAGGTGGTAACAGTTTCCCCTGCCTGGTGTGTGGGAACAGGGTAAACTGAGTATGCGTTTGAAGGAAACTGACACAGCGCTCCCAATTCAGATGTGCTGTTCAGTGCTACATGCTATGTATTTAAAGGGTGTCGTGGAAAAGTTTTGGAAAATGAAAGAAGTGAGGAAGAGGTGGGCTGGCAAGTGACTGGCAGGTCACAAAATGATTGTTACAATGAAAGAGAATGTAGAAGCCCTAAATTTCACAAGTAAATTTGAGAGCTGAAGTACCTTTAACTCTGCATTCAAGTTGTTTCAGCAGTTGCCTTTTGCTCGCTTAAACGGAGAGAGATGAATTTCTACAACAGAGAATTTCTCGCTATCTCTGCACAACTGCCCTGTGCTGAAGCTCGGCTCCTGCAGGTCTGTGCCGTGCCATCCCTTGCCTTGGAGCCTGCTGCTCGCGGGGCAGGGAGCCCAGCCCAGCCCTGTCGCGCCGCGGTGCCGCGCTGGAGGCGGAGGGCGGGCCGGCTGTGCCGCTCGGGCCGGCTCCGCAGCGGGGCGGATCGGCGGGTGCCGGTGGGAGCGGAGGGCGAAGGCGCAGCCCCGGGGCGGGCCGGGGCAGCCGNTGAGGTGAGCGGGCACCGTGGGCGTCCGCCTGCCGGCGGCTCTCGTCACCCGGAGACGGTGTCCCCTAATCGCGCTTCCATCAGCCCCGGCGGGGGCGTATAAAAGCAGCGGGCGCGGGCGCGGCGGGCAGAGCGCGGCGCTGCCCCCGCCGCCGCCGGCCCCATGCAGCCCGCCATGATGATGTTCTCCAGCAAGTACTGGGCGCGCCGGGGCTTTTCGCTGGACTCGGCCCTGCCGGAGGAGCGCCCCGCCGCCGGCAGCCTCACCGTAAGTGCTGGGGCCGGGGCGGGCAGGGCGAGTGCCGGGGGTCGGGGTCCGCCGGGGCCCGGTGCCAGGCAGCCGTGCGTCCCCCTTGCTCCTCGCTTCATGGTCCAGTCAGCAGTTTCTCAGCAGCTGAGGGGGCCGGTGAAACTAACATTACTGTCGAATCGGTCCCGGTTCAAAATGCTGCCTTAAAAGTGTCATAAATAAAGGGAAAAAGTTTCATTAGCAATATAAGCCTTTCAGCAGAAATGAACCTAATAATAGAAAAGCATCAGGTCAGATGGTTTTAAATGCTTGGATTTTGGACATCCTTGGTCAGTCCAGCGGGCTATATACATCAGCAGAGTCTGCCTTTTCAGGGCGCTCGTAAGCCTCACAGCACGATCTAGAAAGCATTTTTGGCAAGACACAAATGCGGTGCACCCACACTGCGTTGGTGCCGATGGATTTGCGGCTGTGTTCCCGGCTTCTGCCGACGGACAGGGGTGCGAGCACACGTGGGAACACCGTGCTGGGGAACTGTTGAAAAACCCTGTGAGGAGACAGAAATGGTTCTCTGAAAGATGATGATACGGGTGCAACAGGTGCTTGGGTGGTTTCAAGCATGGCATAAACTTCTGTAAGCTAACAAGGTATGTGTGCCTAAATAAGGCAAGCTGCTCTGAATATGTGATATAATTAGGATTAGGAAGACGGTGCCCTCTATAAAATTTTGTACCAAATTTTAGATCTTTATCAACTTGGGTAAAACCAGCAGAATGTGCGGGCTTGTGCCTGTTGTGAAATGGCCTATTGTCTTTATGGTAAAATGTGGAATATCCCTGTTTGTACATGCTCTGCTTCTATTGAAAACATTGAATTAAATAGAATAATTTTGTTTTATTGTTTTTATATTTAAGTTACTTTCTTCACTGAGTTTTGCTGCAAAAGACTTCTTTTCCCGAAGACTTGCACTTTTTCCAGATAATTAATTTTCATTAGGAAAGTTGGTCTGTTAGTCGTTGTTTAATCATGAAGTGTATTAATGAGCATGGCTAATAAAATTCGAGTTCAGCCTCTTCCACTGGGCTCATAACAAGTAGTTATTCACTCTAGTTTCAAATGCTTGAGAGGGTCTTTCAGTCATCACTTTGGGTAATGCTCTCTTGAGAGTATTAGGGAGCCTGTGACAGGCTTGGAAGGTACCAAGTGCCCTTGTTTTCCAGAGGAACTGACTGTATTGAGTTTCTCAGATGCTCCGTTGGCTCTGTGGTCCTGTGTATGTAGCTTCTAGAAAGCAGCACACATGGAAAGAACAAAAATGCTGTAAAAACAGCATCTTTGTCATTTCATATGGAGGTTGTGTTCTTGATGTATGTGAAAAGGACTTAGCCAAATCCCAGGTGTTACTGAAGTTAAAAGAAAAGGGACCTTTCCCATTACTATCTCTGGGCAAACCTCCTAACAAGCAGAATGATATAAGCTCAATTGCTAAAAAATAAACACGTGTGAAACCATTAATATATCATTCTGCACGCATAGTTAGTTTTCCAGATTGTTTCCCTATAGTCTAATAAATGATGAGAAAAGACTACAGAGACTTTTTAGGATGTCCCATACCGTGTTTAATCGTGGCTGGTTTCACCAGTGCCATTTAAATTGTGTTATAAGACCTGTTTAAAAGGCTTAATTTCCTGGTTATTTTCTGTAAGCTGCTTTAGAAATTACTGAAGGGCAATATAATCAATTTTGAACACTGAAATAGTATATGTTTTTTAATGTCTATCTTCATATTTTTTATGGTTTATAACAAAGCAGTTAGCATCCAACTGGAGGCTTAATTTCTCCAGGAGTAAAAGCCTAGGTATCAGAAGATGCAGGCTGCTTTTTGAAAATCATGGTCGATCTTATAAAAATTGTCTATAAAGGATGTACTCTTGGCATCTCAACAAGATTTAAGCTGATAAAATGACATTTTTTGGAAAAAGCTGACTGAAATTTCCCTTAAAGCAGAATTGGACTCCCAAATTGTGAGAAGAATGTAAAAGTGGCCAAGGATGACGTAATTTTCTGTATTTTTTTGAGTTCCTCAGCTAACTCATCTTCTGTGGGGTGTAAAGGTTTTCCTGATGAGAACAATCAGCCACTGGAGTAATCTCTCGAGAGGAACAGCGGATTCCCCAACACTGGATGATTTTAATATTTGGCTGGACAGGGTTCTGGGCCATCTTGTCTAGAGCATGCTTTTGCTGAGAAAAGTTGGACCCGATGGTCCTTGACTTGATGTTCTCTGTTGCAGTCTAAGTATTTCTGTTCTTCTTTGAATAATCAACAGGGGTTTTGTTTTCTCAGAAAGAATTGCATAACATGATAACATTAATTGTACTACAACAGAGAACATAAAGTTTTGGCTTTAAATTTAATGGTTAATACAAAAATACAGGTCAGTGCACATCTTCATAAATTGGCTGATACAGGTTAGAATAGCTTCCCTGTGATTTTGCAGCAATATTCATATTACAGTAACTGATCTGCAGGCTTTAGCAGTAATTTAGACTGTTTCCATTTGCTTCACATTTATGTCTAATTAACGTGTTGCCCAAATATTGCTATCATATTTGTATCTCATTTATGCTTTTCCTTAGGCTTTTTTATTTTTTAATGGACTGGCCTCTTACACAATCATTTCTAGCAGCTGCCATTAACCTGTGATTCTGATTTCAAGTAAACCCATGACCTTTTCTTCCAAATTAAGCCAGGATGAGTTCTGTACAGCTATTTTCAAAAATTTGTCTTGTGGGAAATGCCGGTTTTCATCTGAGTTAATCATGTTCTTTATCCATTTGTAGCTAAACAGATCGAGTTCTGGGAAAAATGAAGAAAAGAAAGGGAATAAGGGGAATGGCAAAAGTGAATCTGCTTCTGAAGGTGGAAAGACAGCTGTGGTGTTTTCCTTGAAGAATGAAGTTGGTGGATTGGTGAAAGCTCTCCGACTCTTCCAGGTAATGCTTAAAAATCGTTTATGCTGGCTGGACTGAGGACAGCTACTGAGGTCAGGCTCTTTGTTGATATAAATCTAATGGACCGTGGCACAGGAATAGAGTGCAGCTACACTTGCTCTGCACAACTGAATAAAAGTAACTTAAAATTTTATGGACCATTGAACAAAGCATTTTGGGCTTGTGAAGGGTTTCCTGGAATAAAGTTTGACAGTGATGCTGATGTTCACATCATTCACTTTAGGTTTCTGATGGGATTTCCAACACTATAAATTAGATTTGAAGTTGTCTGTGCAGACCACAACGAAAGGAGGCACTTTCAGAGAGCAACTTGGAATCTAAGTTACATACAATCAGGTGGTGCTGGTGGCAACCTTGCTTGGTCTTAAATTAGAGACACCTGTAAGTGCTTGCAGAGTCAGGGCTTTGTGTGTCTATCTGGAATGTAAACTGTGAAGCATTGGTCCCCACACAGATCCCCATGCAACCAGTGCTGTCGGTCAGACTCTGGTCAGAATGCTTGCAGGCATGTCTGAGGATAGTTGAAGCAGTATGATAAAAGTCTGAGGTTGTGCAGTCTGTGCAGTGAAGAGAAAGTGAGGAGGTGGCTTGGAGGCTGCCTCTCAGGCCAAACCACCAGAGGGATGTAAGTGTGGGATCACTGGGCATTACCAGTCCTCACTCATAGCAGCTGGCTCTGGGAACAGCTTCCCAAGGCTGATGTAGGTTAGACACAGATTCTCCAGCCAAGAAAAAGAGGTGACTTAGACTCACAGGAGGGAGTCTGCCAGGAAGCAGGGTGTTTGACAAAAAGAGCAGAAGCCTAAGGTGAGTGAACAGATGTTGCAGTAGAAGTTGTGTTTTCAATGCAGCTTTTCTCCAAGGGTTAAATGTCTAACTGCAGCTCTGGCTGAAATGCTTGTATGGGTTAATACCTGAAATTCTGGATTTGCACATCTGTTACCTGTTGCCCTTCTTGGGAATGGGCATAAAACTCACTCTGGTCTCTTAAAATGTGTCTGGAAGATGTGGCAGGGATATCCACCCACATCTGTGCAGTCACTTAACAATTTGAGTTCTGCAGGGGGGAGTGCAGGGTTTTGTTCTCTACTTAACCTAGGTAATACAAAATTGAATTTGTGATGTGATTGGGTTGCTACACTGGACACACAGTTATGTAGCATGCCAGTGAAAGAACTGTGTATGTGTACCCAGAGGTGTAAAAGCAGACACTGCTAGTTGGCTGTATCAGAGGAGACCTCCACCTGAAATGGACATTTATGAAAGATACAGATGGGAAGTGGAAGTACAGACACGTATTTCTTCCCATTTGGAAGTTAACAAATATTTTATTGGCTTACTGAGTAAGTGCAAGAGTAGTTGTGAAAAGTAACAGATTATTTCTGTCTAGCAAGAAAAAGGGAAGGACTCTGTAGGAGGTCAGTCATGTTGAGGGGAGAGCAGCCATCTAATCCAGCCCCCTGTTTTGAAGCAAGGCTGTCACCCTTGGTCAGGTCAGCCATAGCACATTAGGGTTACCTCTTATAGTTGTTGTATGATACCCTTGTTGTATGATACAGAGACCCCATAGGAAAGTTTTCATGATGGAAGTATTTACATTCTGATGTTTGCTGCATGATGTGTGTTAGATGGGGACATTGCAACAGAGAATATATTGAATTAGATTTTAATTTTATTACTGTTAGCACTTCATGTTTTTGATAATTGCAGAGTAGATAGGTGAGGACTGATACAGAGTTATTCTCAAAAAAATATTTTCTTCCTCGTGTAGTAAGGTTTTCTTTAAACATGTTTAAAGAAGCACACTCAATTATATTTAAATTAACATTATTATTATGCAAACAGCCCACTAAAATTTCATTATAATTTAATATTGATAGCAAAGATAAATATAAAATTGCATTAAATATTATAAAAAATTGTGTTTCACTGTCCTCTGTAAGAGATTGTCTTGGTAGATAAAATGAAATCATTACTTGGCTTTCTTCATGAAAAATAATAATTTTATTTTTATTTTCCATGTAAGATTTTTTTTTTGGTCATCAGTATTTATTGTGTGTCACTTATATAAAAAGGCTTTCTATTAACTAGAAAAGCTTTCCTGAGGAATATGCCACCAGTATTGCTCTTCAAGGTGTGCCTGTATTTCATCTGTTATTTCCTCTTTCCACAGGAAAAACATGTGAGTATGGTTCATATTGAATCACGAAAATCAAAGAGAAGGAATTCAGAGGTGGAAATTTTTGTGGACTGTGACTGCAGTAAGAAAGAATTTAATGAACTAATCCAGTTGCTCAAGTTTCAGACTAATATAGTATCTCTCAATCCACCAGAAAACATCTGGACTGATGAAGAAGGCAAGGCTGTTTATGTATCACTTGGTTTAGACACTGACAGACGTTCTGCACAGCTATCTCCATGGTCTTACACTCCAGTACATTCAATTCTCATTCTGTCTCCTACAGATCTTGACTGTGTCCCTTGGTTCCCCAGGAAGATCTCTGAGTTAGACAAATGCTCTCAGAGAGTTTTGATGTATGGATCTGAGCTGGATGCTGATCACCCAGTAAGTGTGACACAAAATTGTCCTGTAGATAATTTGTTCAGGTTATCTGCCAGTCAAATAAAAAGCCTGATGGGTACTGATTGTTTCCAGAAGATGAGGACTGGTTTCTCTTTGGTAGTTTCAGTGAATTTGTCTTCCTTTTCTGTAGAAGAATACACAAAATGGATTTCCTTCAGAGAACTTACTCATTGTTTAACAAGTGTATCTTCTTTTGTACTGCTTGCATTAAAAAAATAAAAAAGTGGTTGATAGGTTTCAAACTTTAAAGAGTTTAGATCAATATGACCTTCAGTTCTGCCAGAAGTAGCTCATAGGTAAGAATTGCTGTTGTCAACAGGTGTCAGAGAAGAAAGAATTATGAAAGAATTATTTGGCACTCAGGAGGTAATTACAAGATAAAACAGAGAGACTTGTTCCAAACTTGTGTTTGATGAATGCAGCAGATGGGAAGGTGTCTCTCACTGTCTCCTGACTTTGGTGGCAGGAGACAAGCCTGCATACACAAGCTGTATCTGTAGTAGTGCAAAATGTTCAATGCAAAAGACAGAAAAAAGGGGGTTGTTATTTTATTTCTTGTGGTAATGGCTATAAATGCTTAATCTCGGAGTCTTTAGATGGCAGATGAGTGAAAGCATTTGTGTTAAAATATTTTCCCTTTCTATAAATCCAAGTTTCTACCTCTGAATGGCTTGACTGAAAGATACTGGTGGTAGGCAGTTGTATTAATTCCTAAAAACAGGTTGGGTTAAACTGGTATTTGTCAGAAATTTCCAGCTGAAAGGAAGTAGGCAGTGGATGTAGGACTGTCTTGTAATGGAATCAAACTAAACTCTTGCTGTAGATGACAGTCTCTGTTGGTTTTTGTTGCACACATGTTGTGCTGTGGTGGGAGCACAGGCACAGATCCTCTCTCCTGTGCACACAAGCCAAAGGGACACCACCACTCCAAAGCTCCATGGCAGCCCCGCTGTCTCTGGTGTCACCTGCCCACATATCAGCCACAATCACCATCATCATCATCACCTTGCTTTGTTCCCAGCCTCCTCTATCACGTGGGAGCCCTTCCCACACTGAGGGCCCACAGTCAGGGAGCGTGTTCCTGGGTCCTGGTTACTCTTTGATGACAAACAAGGATTTAATTCACATTTTCTCAGAAAGGAAAAGCCTGTTGGATATCTTCAGCCATTAACCGTATTTTGGTTCAAACAGAAGTTGTAGTGACAGCTCATTCCAGCTTTGAGTTTATGGCTGTGACAGGCCATTAGATCCTGTTTTATGTTCTGAGCTGGTACCTTCATTAAATACTTGAGCACTCTGGCGAAAATTTGCCTTCAGTTTTACAGAAAACAAAAAAAGACATTTGCATTATATGAATATATATTTTGCACTTGGGAGAACTCTTACAAACACAATTTACACACCATTTGTTAGGCTGTGCAGCATGCTAGATGTTAGAAATGGGGTCAGAACCTTTAAATCTGTGACTGGCCTTTGCAAGGCCACTCCAGGTGCCCTGTTCCTTAGCAGTGGCATGTAGGTGCCAAAGAGAATGATCCTCTTACAGAGCCTGTAACGATAGCACCACTTCAGCAGCTGAGCCCTGACCCACTCCACAATGGCTAATGATTTCAGTCTCAGTTTCATTATGCTTGACAGGCTTTTAAGTCCCCTGTGCTGTCTTCTATCACTTTCCTGGTCTCTTGAATGGTCTGCAGCTGAGTAACTCAACATTTACGTCAAAAGGAGACAAGGAGGCTCCCCCAGATTACAGCAACTTTTTCCAGTCAAAGAAGCTTTTCTGTGTAGGAGTGGAGGTTTGAAGGCTTTCTCTAGACCTGTGAAATCCTCCCACACTCTGGCCCAGCAGCACAGCTTTGCTTATGGGGCAGTAAAATGTCCTCTGAGTTTTATGGAAGTTCATACAAGTATTTAAAATCAAGCAATGTTGTCTTTTAATTTGTTTCAATGTTTTGCATTTTTCTATGTGAGCAGTCAAGAAAAAAAGACATTTTAATTTTCAGCTCTCACTGGGGGAATCTTAAATGCACTTTCTGGGATACTAACTGGGGAACTTGGATAACTCTTCACCCTTTTTTATCTTCAAGCGCCTGGAAGTCCTACTTTGAAAACAGCTTACTCTTCTTGTAGTCCAAACCTAAAGTGTCTTTATATTTTATAGGTATAGAAAAGATCTTGTTCTAATTTTGAATAGCTGAAAGAGCTGTAAGTGGCCAGCATGTAAGTGTTGCACAGCTTTTTTGCTCTTAATGTGGATAAAGTAGCCCATGAGGTCGAGCCCTTCCTTTGTAACTCAGACTGAAGCAATATGCCTGCTTGGTGAGGGAGGCTGATAGTTGAGTTCCTAATGTGTTGGTTAAGATGGCAACTGCTGAAATGAGAATCTTCAAAATGAGTTGCATATGATCTTTAGATGCTTGATTCTAGTGAAGAAAGATATTAAGAATAGGTAGATTATTGTGCTATGTACCTGTGTGTAGATCTCAGTTCAGATCAAGGAAAACACGTGTGAGATGAAATGACAAAAACAAAGTTTCCCTTTTCAACATCTTGGTTGAATGACTGTACCTATGCACAAAACTATCATGAAAGAACTTCTGCAGAACTCTGGCAAAGAAAAAAAAAGAAAAAAAATTCCTTATTTTCTCTTGCAGTCCAGTGAACAGTGTTAATCGAAATACAGTGCAACTAAATATTAAACAAACACTTTAATGATTTATTTTATACTACTTACAGCTAATTTTACGTCCTTATTGTAAATTACTCTCTTCTTCTTTGCTTAAGGGATTTAAAGACAATGTCTATCGACAGAGAAGAAAGTACTTTGTGGATGTTGCCATGAGCTATAAATAGTAAGTACTGACATAATTCTTCCCTGTGCTGCTGACTGGTTAGAATTCATGCTCTACTTAATTCTGTAGGATGAAGTTTAACAGTAGACAAAGTCATCCTTTGACTAGTTTAGTGTAGGCTATAAATTACAGACCTGGTGCTTGGAATCCTGTTACATTTTTGATACAACTACAGGGAAGTCAAGCATTTGAAAGGCAAGCACTCTCTCTTTAGCATTTGATTCACAGCTGCTTAAACTTTAGGAAATATTTTACAAATATTTGCATGTCTTGCTGACAAACTGATGCACTGCTGAATCACACATATCTAGTATACATAGTTGGAAGAGCTCACTAAACCCCCAAATCTTTATTTTATTTTGATGCACATACTATACTGGGTTGAGGCCAATTGTGTGAGGTTCAAAAAACCAAGTGCCAAGTCCTGCACTTGGGTCTTAACAACCTGCAGTGCTGCAGGCTAGGAGAAGATTAGCTGGAAAAGCTCAGTGGAAAAGCTTTTGGAGGTGCTGGTTGGCAGCATCTGACCATGAGCCCAGGGTATCCAGGTGGCCAAGAAGGCCAGTGGCATCTTGGCCTGTATCAGAAATGGTGTGTCCAGCAGGACCAGGGCAGGGATTCTCTCCTTGTACTCAGCACCGGTGAGGCCACACCTTGAATTCTGTGTCCAGTTTTGGGCCTCTCACTGTAAAAAGGACATTGAGGTGCTGGAGGGTGTCCAGAGAAGGACAATGGAGCTGGAGCTGGAAGCGGCTGGAGCACAAGTTTGCTGAGGAGCAGCTGAGGGAGCTGGGGTTATTTATCCTGGAGAAAAGAAGGCTCAGGGAAGACCTTATCACTCTGTACAGCTGCCTGCAAGAAGGTTCTGTGAGGTGGGGATTGGCCTCTTTTCCCAAGTGACAGGATGAGAGGAAATGGCATCAAGCTGCACAAGGGGAGGTTCAGATTGGATATTAGGAAACATTTTTTTATTGAAAGGGTGGCTGGGCATTGGAGTAGGCTGCTCAGGGAAGTGGTGGGATCACCAGCCCTGGAAGTGTTCAAAAGGTGGTTGGATGTGGCACTTTGGGACAGTTCAGTGGTGAACATAGCAGTGCTGGGTTAACAGCTGGACTTGATGATCTTAGAGATGTTTTCCAACCTTAACAATTCTGTGGTGCTACTGGACTGCAAAAAGCCATCTATCAATTTTGCCAACACAGCTCCAAATTTCTTAAAATTTAGTCAGTGGATTTCTATGTAGTTAGAGAAGCTGGTGGCTGTGCACAAGTACACTGCAAGTGTTTTCTCATTCTGATTTCTTTTTCCCGTTTCAAGTCAGTATTTTCAATTTGCTACAGTTTCTGGAAGTTAGGAAACTTTCTGTTCTACCTACAAACACCTACTGTGTTGCAATTTTCTTGTCACAGAAGCACTCCACTAATTGTAATTCTACTCTAGGTTTTATTTGCAACAGGTTTATGCCCTCATTCTCAAGGAAAAGAACATATTAATTTCATGTTCTTTTCCATTTTCTTTTCCACACTTCTTCAGGTTTTTCATTTTTTCTCCTATGAGATTTCTACCTACGTGGTTTAAGAATATGAAAAGTGCTTTTTTTTTTTTTTTCCCCCCACTTATTGGAGGCACATCCTGTCAGGAATCAAGTCAAAACTGAATTTTTGAAGGCTTTTCAGTATAAGGCTATTATAAAGCCTGCAGAAGGCTGGGGGGACACAAGGATTAACTCTGCTTTGTGACCATCTCATTCTGATTATATTTCTCCTCTACTTTTGTCCTATGCTGGTCATTAAGCTGTTGCCAGTCCTACACATGTGCAGGTGCTAGTGTTCTTTCCCCTTTCTTTCTGCCCACAGTGGTATTTGCTGAGCTGGGTGCTAATGACATCCATCCAGCACAGGGAGCTGCTGCCTGCTGGGGCAGGTGTTTATTGGTAGAGAAGCTCTCTAGGCTGTCCAGGTAAGCCCTGAGTTTAGCCAGCTCTCAAATGTAAGTTGAGATAGCTTTTTTGTCAGTATGTTTGTTTACAGCTGATTGATTTATTATCTTTCTTTTAGTCTAATGCTTGCAGTGAGGTTGGTGCTTCTTGCCTAGCATTTATTGCAGTGTGAAATGTCAAGTGGACACCTGTGGATGAGGGCAGGCTGTGCGTGCTCTTAGGCTCTTTCAGTAAGTGGGATAGTTCTCCATTTACCCACCATGGTAGCAGTAGTGCCCTGCATTTCACAGCTGCTGACCTGCTGGTAAGATCTTCCTTTCTTCTCCCTCTCAGCTGCCTAAGTGCTGGAAAGGTGATGCAGCTGGCTTACTAAGCAGTGGTTGGTCTTTTGCTTTTAAGTGTGGGGTTTTTTCCACCCTGAAACCAGAAGAGAAACATATTTTTGCAAAATAACATAAAGTAATCCTGCACATTTCCAGAAAATAATACAAGTAAAGGAAAGAAAAACCTTTTCCTTCTTTAGATTTTGAAGGCTTAAGAACATTTTTGCAGGCACAATATAAAAATGACACAATCCAAACCAGAGGTTATTTGAGGACCGGATCTTGTACTTCAGCACAACTGCTCAGATGTACTCCTTCATTCCACTCATCTTTCCAGGCCTTTAAAAGATTTCAAACTTGCCCTATTATTGCAAGCAGAAAGAAAAGAAGAGGCTTCAAATACTCTTAGCTAGGGACCAAAAAAAGACTGGGAGAGCAGTGCTTAGGGCAGTTATCCAATGTGTCAACATCTCATTCTTACTTAGGTCTCCTGCAGTGGTTGTCCTCAGCCCCAGGGATGTGCCGTGTCTGCTGGTCTGTATGGTCAGTCTGTCTCTGGGTATCCATGGAGAGACAGCCCAGGGAGCTCCCCCAGTAGCCTGCTGCAGCACAGCCTAAGCCATGTTGAGGAAAGGCAAAGCATCTCAGGGAAGATTCTGTGCTGCTGCAGCTGGGCTGTTTCTGCTACCAGTGCTGTGGAGCTCAGAGTTACTATAGGTGCCTTGACACTACATCACAGTCTCATCACACTCTCTTCAGTTGTCTAATAGCTGTTTACTTATTTCTACAAACAGAACAGCTCTTTTGTTCTCTTTTGTTGAGAAAGAGCTGCTCTCCTTGGGGATAAACACCACTCGGTGTCTTCCAGGCAAGTGACCTTCCTAATCACTTACTGAGGCTTGATGTGTTTCTACTTTTCATTTTCCAATGTAAAAAAAACCCAACAACCCACACCTGTTCCCTTAAAAAAAATCCACAACCAGCCAAACAAAGAGATTTGGTTGCAAGGAATTGGCTCCATAAAGATTTGAGTTGAAAATCCCAGACAGCCCTTCCTTTATGAATTGCTCCTGTTCTTTAGTGGTAGATGCTTTGCTTTGCTTGAACACGAAGTGGCGTCTGTAATGGAGAGAGAGAGACGGAAACATTACAAAGTGAACTTGGAGGAGCAGATATTTGCTGGAGCCAGGCATTAAAGGACAAGACATGTTAATAGAGCACAGCAGGGAAGATCAGATGTATGAAATAAATGGACCAAAAACCCCATAAAAACCATACTCCTCCCTCCTTCACTTAACTTCTATCCTAAAGATAGTGAAAATGTGTTAATCTTGCTAATTAGTCCTTTGAGACTGATTAGGGTTTGGAAAAGTGTTGAGAAAATTAAATCTGGAGGAAACATATGATGTTCAAGAGGGAATTAATAATATGAGTTGATAGCTCATGACCATGGCAAAATGGAAAGACCCTATTTAAATAAGGAGAAATAAAAATTCAGATTAGGTTATCTTGTACAGTCATCTTTGCCACAAGGAAACTGGCTATGCAGGTTGGCCATTTCTGTGATTTATTGAAATGTTTGAGTGCAAGGTGTGTCTTGCTTGTTGAAATAAGAAGGTAAGACATATGAACTTTGCAGAGCTGAGGGAAAAAGGCATAGATCCTCCCACAAGTCTGGCTGCCTTGATTCTCTCTATAAAGAAAGCAGTATCCTGATCAGCTGGAAATAAGATCAGCTCTCCTAGGCATAAAGCCTATTAAGGAATTAATGTTTAGTGAACCTTACTTCAGTACTAATGAATTAATTGAAACAATAACTAAGTTATAAACCTTTTAGTGAGCAGTGAACAAGCTTCAGATCCTTGATTGTGTTTATGCCTTTCTAGTGACAGACTAAATAGAAACATGAGTTTTTCCAGTGGTGAAACATCTTCTTCCTTGGTGTGCCAGTGCTGACCCGTACTGGCAGTATCCATAGGAGGGGCCAGGCCTAAGGAAAAGGGATGAGGCTGGGTATTCTGGCAAGAGCAGTGGGTGGAGTAGCAACCTGCTTGTGTCTGTCATGTAGAGTGCAGTTCAGAATAGCTGTGCTATGCTTCCCATGAGCTGGCAGGCAGCTTAAGGCTGATGAAGTGTTAAGGGGGAAGACGGATACTAGACCTGAAGACTGTCTCCCACTGTAGGATGGCACAAGCCCAGAGCAGCTTCTGTGGATGAGAAATACTTCACTAAATGTGTTGCAATTCTTGTCATGTCTGCAAAAGTGGCTGACAGGGAGCTAGTGCATGTATTGGATATTCAGCAGTCCCTACCATGTACGAGTACCTCATACAAAGTTGCTTTTGACTGACAGAAAACTGCCATGGATCAAAATCCTTTGATTTCATGAAAGGCAAGGGGATTAAATGGTAAGTTTTCAATAAAGATGAGGGGACAACCACAATGAATGTAGGGCAGATGATCCTCTCTAGTGCATGTAGGGACTGCATAGCAGCAATCAAATGTGACATGAGGGCTTATTCCTTGTTGCCTCATACAGTGGAGACAGGATTATGAATTGGGCAAGAACTGCCAGCCAAAGCCCAGCTCTGCAGTTCTCTGGCTGCAGTGGAGCTCCCCGTGCCTGATACGCCTGTTCAGCTGCTGTTTGGGGTGCTGGGCAAGCTGCAGCACTGGGCTGGGAGCTGCCAGCCCTGTGGCAGCAGAGTGAGAGAGAAGGACTGATGGAGCAGAGGAGGATCTTGTGAATCTCTTTGCCAAACTGTACGTAATTATAGTGCAGCAGAAGAAGATGCCTGTGGAGAAGGCAGATTGCAGAGATTACATATTCTAGATTGTGAATATTAAATCCAGAGAAACATTATAGCATTTCTAGGGGGAATTAATGACATGAGATGATGGCCCATGATCATGACATGGGGAATTCAGAAATAACAGCTAAATACAAAGTAGTGCAAGTTGCGAGGAGCTCTTTGCAATGTTCACATTTTTGGGTAGTTTTGAATTAGCTGTAACTACTCAAGGCAAATCTTGGATGTCAGAAACAGATTTGCAGGTACCCTGGAAGGCTCCTACTTTGCAATATCTGTTCATCAGTGCAAGGGGGAGGGGGCAGAGTTAAAACAAAAAGACAGATGTATTTAAAGGCTTAGTTCCACTTAGGCTGGGCTGCTGGCTCTGAGACGAGCTTCCTCAGAAGGTAGTCATGCATGAATTGGGGGTTCCAAACATATCTGCACATGTAAGCAACAGTCTAAGCAATAAATACACATTTTTTTATTTCAAAGCATAGATTTCTAAGCATTTATTTAATTGTCTAGTCTTCACCCAGCATTTGATGCTCTGTGAATATTATGTATCTAAAGAATGGATAGAGAATGCAGTCTGCTGAAGTTCTTACTGAATCTACATGTTAGACTGACTCAGCATCTTCAGATATCCACTTGGCAATAAGTGGGAAAATATTAGTCTGGTGTAGGAACATGGTATATAAGAAGTCCATCTTTCTACTATGAAATGTACAAAGATTAAGAAATAATGTGATTGTTTTGTAATAAACACGGTTCTTGAGGAAATGATAAGAATATGTACATTATAGCATCAAGAAATAATTCTAAGGAAGAAGCATCAAGCTATCAGTTTAAGATAGTTCATATAGTTTTAGTAGTCTTGTTTGCCTTTATTTACATAATACTTTTTGCAGAAATGTTGGTATTTACAATCTGTCTACAGTCTGGTTGTATTCAGATGCCTTTTTTTTTTTTTTTTCCTTCAGTGTCCAACCCATTCCCAGAGTGGAGTACACAGCTGAAGAAGTTAAAACTTGGGGGGTGGTATTTAGGGAACTCAGTAAACTCTATCCCACCCATGCTTGTCGTGAATATTTAAAAAACTTTCCTCTGCTGACCAAGTACTGTGGATACAGAGAAGATAATGTGCCTCAATTGGAAGACGTTTCAATTTTTCTTAAAGGTAAGATTCATATTTGGTTTATCATTAGATAACAGATTCATGAAAAAACTGTTTTTTGTTAGTATGGAGTACAAACTACATTTAATGAAAAGACTCACAGCATTGTCTGAAGTACCATTCTGGTTTTGGTGCTCTCCATGGCAGAGCTTTTTGAGTCAAGACAGTTTTATGTAGGTATTTGTGAGTATGAAATGGAGAGAAATTAATCAGCTGAACACGTAAAGCATGATGTTATCTTGCACAGGGAGAAAATCCTTTGGTGTGTTGAAAAGGAAGAGTTGAGTTAGTGCTGCTCTCTCTTTGCCACAGGTGGGGACTTCTGATAACCACACTGGGTGTCCCCCAGATATCCAGGCAGGAAAAAGAGGGAGTCAAATGTCAAGATAACTGAATTTAAAGCAGAGAGCATGTTTGGCACACTGTTGTGTAGCCTGATGAATATGAGGCTTTCCTGAGTGCTCAAGACCTCATGAAGCCAGTCCTTATATTTGTATGTTGAAAAAGATATGTTGGACACCATAGGTGATGTCCAGGTGCTTCTTTTTCATTTTATTTTTTAAAGGATAAGTGTATTACATATTTCAGTTTGAAAATAAATTCTTAGTTTTCATTTGTAATGGAAATGTATCCCATATGGAAAATGTGGCAGGTGTGGAGCTGTTGGTTTTAGCTCTAGAGGAAAGCCACCAAAGAGTCAACTTAAGATTTTAATTTCTCCTCCAAGGTCCCTTCAGATACTTATATTTGTTCCTTAATCCTCTTACTCAGGAATTAACTATTATAAAGGTGGGTATTAGAAAAAAACCCAACAAACTTACGTGCTGGTAAGAGAATAATTAGCAAAGCATTATGTCCCAAATACATATATGGAAAGGCTACAGGAAATACAGGATTTTTAATGACAGGCTTACTTTCCTCAGTCTATGCTTCATCCATAATTCTGGTTTGTGAAAACCTGCATTTGCTAATAGCTGACTCATCATTCTTTGTATTTGCTCGTGTCCTTCTGGGACTCTCATATATTGTGTTATGGTCTCCAAGGAATGATGCCAAATTATTCAGATTTTTAATCCCTAGCTAGAAATTCAAAATCTCACACTTCTTTCAGAAATATGTTTTTAGACTACATGGAACAGGTAGTACTATCTGTAGCAGAAAATCTTGAAACATTGTCCTGTAAAAACTTTGGAAGAATGACAAATTAATTTTTGAGAGAAACACGCTTTTCAAAGTCACTGAGTCTGAAACTCTTTCATTCTGGGACTAATCTGACAAAGGAACACTATTAAATATTTAAATGAGGATGTCAACTATAAAAATCAGTATTTTATCAATACAAACAATATTTTATCTGTAAAAATGAGGACAGATTTGTTTTAATCCTATTCTGTTCTGTTAGTTTTTTAACACATTTTGCATACTTTCCAATATGGAAACTTCTTTCCCATCTGGTACCAGACATAAAAATTTTAAGAACATCACTTATGGTGCCTTAGCAGTTTTTTCTAGGCTAAGATATTCAGACCAACTTTGAAATACCTCCAACTGTTTTCATTATACATGTGCTAGCAAAGCAAACTACTTCTTGTATGGAATAATTGAAAATTACATGTGGTCATCAAGACTCTTTGTGTCTTACTTCTGGTAGAATAATGAACAGCAGATACAGTGATATTTGTAATGTGGTCTTTTATTATCTCCTTCACTTCAGAAAGGTCTGGCTTCACAGTGAGACCAGTTGCTGGGTACCTGTCTCCCCGTGACTTTTTAGCTGGCTTGGCATACAGAGTATTTCACTGCACTCAGTACATCCGGCACGGCTCCGATCCCCTCTACACGCCCGAGCCGTAAGTTGCTGCCTTTGCTTTGGTGATGAAAAAATGTGCTCACTGGGTTCTTAAAAGAACCAATTGAATTTGCCAGGATTGAAAAGAGGAACCTTCCTACAAAATGTGAAATTCTTCTTGCACTGTTGATGACAAAATCCTTCACGCTGGCAAGCCAGAATTTAATTCAAAGACTTTTTTACTGACTTTTTACAAGGGTCTTAAATAACTGGGTTATTTATATAGTGGATCAGAAATACTCTTTAGGTTAAATTTCAGTGGAAAATGGAGTTTTCACCTAAAAATTTTGAAAAAGTGTTCACAGTTTTATTTTCTGCTGGACAACTAGAAAGAAGCTGTGGAAAAAACTGAATCTCTCGAAAAAACCCTGCTTTTAGAATTGTAAGTTGGTCTTCTGTGTTCCCTTTTTTTTTTTTTTTTGGACTTGGTTTCACAGCTGAATTTCATTTCTCTCCTATAACACAACACAAGCAAGACATGAGACACTATTCTCTTACCAGGAGAGAACATCAGCTATGAAGCCTGTTACAGGGAAATTATGACAGAAATAAGAAAGACTTTAATTATGACTTTTATGGGACAGCATTGCAGCTTTTCCAAAACAGAATATTGAGATTTAGTATGAAATATTTTGGCATTTGGTCTTTTGATGAAAAGTGGGGGAAAAGAAGATCAAAGGAATTGTACGTCTTGTCTTGTGTTGTACATTTTGTGCTCTGTGCAGTAACAGCAGAACAGCACTTGTCATTTAGGTAATATGGAGGTATTTTACTGAAGGTATCTGCTGATCTTGTAGCCACAGGAATGACATTTTTGCAGTGAATCAGTCACCAGGCAGTTAGCATGAATCGCAGCTGTGGTTTAATCAGCTTGGGCTACTTGAGTGTATTTGATTTTTGTCCAAATTTACACAAAGGATTCATACATATATATTCTACTCCACTCCTGTAAAAATTTGGACTTATGCCTAAGTTTGATTTCATGAATCGACTGCCAAAACCATGGAGTAATATTTTTGAATATAAAAGGTTTCATGGCACGGCATACCAAGCTGTATCTAAAAATGCTATAGCTTTATTCTGGCAGGAGTCACCAGGTGGTGCTGTTAGAC
The DNA here is from genome assembly GCA_013399225.1 of Rhipidura dahli. Lineage (NCBI taxonomy): Eukaryota > Metazoa > Chordata > Aves > Passeriformes > Rhipiduridae > Rhipidura > Rhipidura dahli. The sequence continues at coordinate 2,318,854 of VXAC01001162.1, forward strand.
ATTTAGCTACCTTTTTCCTCAGTATCTGAACTGGGCAAAGTACTTGCTGAAGTGCTCTGAGGCTAGTTTTGTGTGTGCCTTTCTTTTGGAAAGGAGATGTTGATCCCTGAAGGAATTCAGTAATTTCTATAACCTCTGTAATTAGAAGTATAGTCTCTTAAATTTGTAGGTAAATTGACACAATATAAAATCTTGAAAGAAGGGCTCAAATGGAAGGAAGGGCTGAACCTCTTCTGGTCTATTTAAAAACATCTTTGGATATTTCAAAAAAATAAACGATACAAAGGGAAGTACCAGGCATATTGCATCAATGGTTTCCTCTCCCGTGGGCAGCCAGTGTTTCAGACTGCAGCATGTACCGGTGTTCAGCAAAAGAATGATGATGTTTATTAACTTAGTACAAACTAGAAGAACATTTTCATCTACTGATAAGAGATTTAGGTACATAATTCCGACAGGATAAAGGTGATAACATCTTCCAGGAAGCACTTAAGTGTGTCTATGCTTTTCCTAATGTTCTCTGGTTCATTGATTTGTGTATTTGAGAACCCTGTAGTTTTCAGGATGCTGCTTACATTCAGAATTATGCAGTGGATCATAGCTGATCCTTAGTAGTAATGGTAGCTGCTTTTTTTTGTAACCTTCCTGTAATGCTGTCTGGAAAGCCACTGGGTAATAACAGCAGTTGTGTTAGAATGAAGGTTTTTATTCCTTATTTGGGCTGAACTTAAAATACAGGCAATGGCCTTAACACCTCTAAATATGACTAACAGAGGATTTAAACTGTCATTTTCTAAGGATGTTATAATCTCTTCTTGCAGACCTACTGGTTCACATTAGTTAAGTAATGTGTACTGGCTATCAGGAACTCCACAGGAAAATCTTGGAAATCCCTTTTAAAATGTGTTTAGGTTTTTTTCCTTAACATAGAGCATATAGTAAGTGTTACTGGAAGTGTAGAGTGAAAGCCTGGTGCTTTTTTGAGTGGACAGCTCTTCATCTTCTGCGGTAGCTGCAATGCCCTGAGATCTCCTGGTTGATATATGGGGCCATAATGAGGTTTGCTGCAGGTCCCTGGCTGGTGAATGTTGCATTTCAATGATATAAACCTGGTAAAAATGCTCCCTTTGACTTCAGTGGGCTTTCCGTCAGATTTAACACCCAGGCTATAGAGCTGGATACAAATTAGAGAGTTGATTTGGTTTGATCTGTATCACTACCATATGCATTTTAAAACATATTTCTTCCTGATTTTAATTATGTTTCTACAACATTCACAGAGCTATGTAGATTTCTTCTGCTCTACTAACTAATTTACTCCAAGAAAAATCTTTTGCTGTGAAAAGTGCATTACAAAAATCTTATTTTCTCTCAGCAAAGTGTGAATAAATTAAAGGAACTTAATTATTTTCAGAATAAGACAAAACAAAAGAATCAAGCCTTGGTAGTTAAGCAAAGAATTATATTATTTAGACTATCTATAAAGGGCCAGACTGGCAGCAAAGCTGAGACTCCAATGACGATTGCAAATGCTGGTTCATGTTGCTGCCTGAAAGATTTTGTGGATTTGGTTTTTTCTTTGTTCATATACTTTTTGCTTCAAGCTCCCCTCTTTATAACTGCACATTCAAAATACTACTTTGCATAGCTTTAATGGAAGAATCTACAAACTAAAGGCATGGGAGAAATATCTTCTGCCTCCTCATTCTCCTCCCCTTGCCAAGAGAAACAAGTTAATGGGATTAGGCTTTGTCTGTTCTCATTTTGTCTGCAAGGGTGGACAGAACAGAGACCACGTGTCCCAGTGCAGAACTGGGAATAAGTCATCTTTGCTTATTTGTTTCTGGGGGTTGTGGCTTCAGCACAAGAAAATGGAGCTATAGACACCAGCTCACGTGCCAGTAGCAGTGATGCTGCTGTAGAAGCCTGCCTAGAGATGGGTGTGCTCACCTGGAGCCAGGAACTTGGAGCCAGTTTCACTCTGTCTCCTTTGCTTCTGCTTGAACTACTGACACAAAGCTAAATATGTCTGGACTGATGTAGTGTAGCACAGATGCTCAGCAATTGGTGTCCATTTGCTCAGTGGAGGTAAGAACTGGTGTGCTAGGCATACAGAGAATGGACTTTGTGGCCCATTTTTATTTCTGAAGTTGATGGTTGGAGAAATCATGTTCCTCCAGTGAATTGCTTGGCACTGGGAAGTGGTGTGTCTGTCAGACTGCAAACTACATTTGCCAGCTGTCCTTGGCATTGTTGATGATCTCCTCAATCTTGCAGAAGATGATAGAAGAAATTGTTGTGACTGGAGCTGAGTTAATTAAAGAAGGGTCCTTAGCTTTGATGATTATCCAGTCAAGTGATGCAAACTGCCTCCTGAACAAAAAAATGGAGGCACACAGAGCTAACCAATTTTTTCAGTGTGAGTTCCAATGAGAAAGGGACTCCCATCTAGGCTACGGGTCTTGTTCAATGAGTTACATATGAAGTTGTCTCAAACTTGTTGCACACAACTTCAGAGTGGTGCTTGTCTCACCAAAAAGTGTGACTGTAACATGAGCAAAAGTTGCTCTGCATCTGTCAGGGAGACCATTTGGACTGAGAAGGATGACTTGTATGTGGCCCTCCAGTACTGGAATTGTATTTGATACACTTTCGGTGAGGCAAACTAGGAATAACAAAACGTTTAATCTTCATTTGTATATTCAGAAACTTCTATTTGCTGCTGTCTACATACACATTATTGGTTCAGACTTCTTGGTAAAGATACTGAGTAAGAAGACTTTAAATGATATAGAGGGTTGTTTTTCTGTTCATGATTTATCTGAAATGTCATGTTCTGTGACTTTTCAAACAAAAATAGTTTATAAAAGACAAATTGGATGATTTGGGGTAGAAGGCAGAAAACTTGATATTTTCTCCCTGCCTTTAAAACATTTGTTTACAGCTTAGGTAAAAAAAAAAAAAAAAAAGAGAAATGTCTTTGAAGAGACAAAAGCAAAGGAAATGTCAGATTGTATTTTTAAAGTGAACCTTACTACCAAGTCCATTATTTCCTGTGTACAAATGCAGCAAAACTTTCAGAATTGTTTGAAAGCTTTTGTAGATGATGCATGTGCACTTCCGTTAGCAGTTTTTTATACACTTATATCTGCACTTTGTCATGACTAACAATGCACTTACAGATGTGAACAGCTGTTCCTTTTGAAATTATTTGGATTTTCTGCTTTTTCTGAAATCTGCTTGCTGAAAAGTAGACTGCAAAACAAAAGTACCCAGTAATTGCTGTAGTATCTCATCACTAAATGAGAAATGAAGCACACAGAAACCTCTGTAAATGTTGCCCTAAATTTCTGGGGGCAAGTGGCAAAATGTTTGATGTGGAGTGCTACCCATGTACAGAAAGAGGAATGGAGAAGAGGAAGAGGGAATGTGTTGGATTTTGATTCATGTGGAGAGAAAAGCTGAAAAGATGTACTTGTGGGACATCTGGCTTTCCTCTGGGCAGTTCGGTCTTCATGTCACCAAGTCTGAGAGGTAGCAGTGATCAGGCTCTTCCACTCAAACTGGAAATGATGAGCAAATCACAGAACAGCTGGGGTTAAGTGGCATGTGGCCTACTTAACAGAAGCAAATGCTACTTACACATAGAAACAGTATGCACAGGGAAGAACTACACTGTAAAAACCATGTTTCATTGTAAGACTTCTCAGGTAGGGGTCAGACCCCTGTGAAATGATTTATGTAAAATTAATTATGGAATTATTATGGTATTAATTTCTGTAATGACTCTCTTTTCATTTCCATTCTCTTTAGGGATACATGCCATGAACTCTTGGGACATGTGCCTCTACTTGCTGATCCCAAATTTGCACAGTTTTCACAAGAGATAGGACTTGCTTCGCTGGGAGCATCTGATGAAGATGTTCAGAAATTAGCCACTGTGAGTCAAAATCTTTTTGTGGCATGCTCTCTCATCTCTCCTTTTTAGCTGATGAACTGATGTGCATTGTCTCATTAGAGCTGACTACATTTTCAGGTTCCGGGTGACTATGATGTGACAATCACAGAGCTTTAGGTGTTGCCCCATTGTTTTTAAGCTGACCAAAGCTGATCACACTAGGTAATCAGTTTCACTTTTTATTTGCAATAATCACCAATTTTCAGAACTAGCTGAGATGAATTTTGTCTGCTTTAAGGTGCTGGAAACAAGTAAGAAAGGTAAACTTGGAAAAAAACCCCCAGCCTAAAACATTTTGATGTGTGCTCTGATCTCTAGACTGTTAACTCTTCCACAGGTGCCATTTTGGCTCTTGGCACTGGTGTTTCTGTACTTATAGTTCAGTTTTGCAGCTCTTAATTGTATTGCAGTGTGTGATGGATTTTAAGATGACACTGCATCCTTGCCTGCTGCTTCCCTCGGAGAATGCATTGCTACTAAGCCAAGGCTGTGCAGCAGTAGATCTAGATCAAGACCAAGTGCTTCAGCCAACAGCTGGAAAATGGATTCTATGTGGCATCAAGTGAGGCACAAGCAATCAGACAGTGTTACTCTCTGTGTGTTAAAGCTGTTAGATGCTGCTGTGACTGGAGCCTCATGGTCTTTGTGTGAGGGACCCTGTCAAGCTGTCATGACTCTGCTCCTGACCACCTGTCAGCCCTGCTCTATTGCCATGTTCCAGTAACTTGAATGCAACCCTTTGCATCATGACATAAATTAGTGACCACTGGTCTTTACCACTTGCTTTGTTCAGTTGTCTTGACTTACTGTATATTTCCCTTTGTGGATCCTGTTAAATTTAATTCTGCAAATTATTTAAGGAACTATATTGGATTAAAAAAACTCCATATTTAAAAAGCTCCACACTTAAACATTTTATCTTCTGAAAAATTCTGTGAGATCAAGCAGGGGAATTGGTTTAAAACTTTTGCAGCATACTACTGCTTTTCTACACAAGAAGTGCAGTGGGGATTTAAAGGCTTGGAAGTAAGTGTTGGATGTGGAGTCAAATTAGGTTCAATTAAATTGTAGAAGTTTAGATGTACTGGCTTAGCAGAGGCTTAGGGTCCTATCTGCCAAAAAAAGGTATTTGTACCCATTTTCTTGATTTGAACCCTTTAACGTTCCAGAAGAAGCCACTAAATTTAATCAACCTGGCTTCTCTCCTTAGTTAGACAGGCTCAGTATGTTGCTCATGGCCAAATCCTCTCACATGAGTCAGGGTGCATTCCTTGTTTTTCTAAGGAATGTTTGTGGAGAATAAACTGTTGTTTGTATGGAGGAATCATGGAAGATGAGTGGGTCTTTCCACATTTGCTCAGGAGGGACTTAGTAGGAAACAGACCTACCTTGCCACAACATTCAGTCTCCTAACTGGCTGTCCCTGTAAGTACTTTGAGGAAAGTGATATGCCCAAATATTTCACCCCAAAATAACCTTGGATGACACAGGCCTCTTACAGATGACAAAGTTGGTACTGGTCTGTTTGGGTAGAGATACTAATATAAAGTGACCTGTGCATATTACATAAATGCTTTTACTCCTTCCCCTCACAGAAGTTCCCAGTTATGACTGACTGTGTCCTTTGAACAATGAGCTGCTTCTGAATCACAAAGCAAAAAATAAAAGAAGACAGCTGAATCACTTTCCCTTATCACACTGATAATTTGATATCTGAGTCAAAGTTGATTTCTCCTCCCATGCTGGAAATAGCTCTTTCAGGTGTAAGAGACATTTTTGAAAGAATCTGGTGGTGATATTTTTTGTAGGAGCACAATGAGGGGCTCTGCTCCCCTGGGGCAGATGTTTGACAAATGCAGAGATGTTACTTGCCCTAAAATGTGCAATGTAAACAGCCAACTTGAGAGCAAGTAGAGAGAATATCTCTCAGTGGCAAGGGTGAGGAGGCCAAGAAATTCATTCAGCTGGGCACCAAATGTCACTTGAGGTGCCATTGACTAACTTTTGCTGTGTTCAGTCCCATTTCCATCCTAGATAAAAAACAGACAGATGCAGCAAGCTGAGAAATGCCAGCCAAGAGTCTTAACACAGGAAAGCATTGCAGGTTCCAGCAAGGCGACTTCAAAGTAAATAGGGAAATGAATGGAGAGAGAGCATGCATATTAATGAGATGGAATCAATATGCCCAAAGCAAGCTTGCCATTAGCATGACCTGTTTCAAAAGATAGTGACATTAAGTGCTGAGCCATTACAGGGAGGACAATGGCTTTAGGAAGAGAGGAAAACACGTCTTAGGAATTCAGACCAGAAAGAGAAGAATTATTACAGGTGATTTCATAGTCTTTTGCTCCATTCTGCTCTCAAAAGGCACAGTGTATCAGCTTTGATGGATCTGTTCTCTGTGCCCCGTTAGCTGCAAAGGAAACATCTGATGTTCTTGTCCCTGCAGGGCTGACACACTGGATGTAGAACAAGCTGGAGCCTGGTGCCTGGGCAGACTAGAAGTGTTTGGTAAAATGCAATTAATCGTGTCTCTGCAGCCCCACTGAGGGCAGGAATTAAATGGGAGAGTGTTGCAGGAGTGCTGGTGCTGGCCAGATGGGGGGAGAAAAGTGACTGCAGGAGAAGAGAGATGAAAAGACAGTATGCAAGTTCCCTTCATCCACTTGGGGTCTCATAGTCAGATGGGGAAAGAAGAAAGAAATTGCTTCTGCTTTGTCATGAGAGTGGAATATTGGAAGAGCCAAAAGATTGTAGTGGTTTGTTGAGAGATTCCATTTTCATTTACAATCTTTTAGGAGAGCAAGAAAGAGGAAAGACACACAAAAAAAAGGTGACTGAGATTATGTTACTGAAAGAGAGGGAAATATTTGCACCATCCACTTTTTTTCATGGATTGTGTTATGATGCAGTTAGTGGTAGAGGAAATACAATATTTGCCATACATATCTGGGTTCTAATTATTCTCACCATCATTACTCATGTCTTATCCTTTTCTGATTGACTTTCTAAAACTGCTTTTGAGCTGATCTTTCAGCATGTCTGGTCTTTCTATTTTCATACAGTACAGAAATAAAAAAGGCTGTCTTTTCTGCTTACCTATCAAACCATAAACTGTAGAGAGGACTTGACATGAGTTATTTAAATTAATTCATGTAGTATATAATTTACAACATTTAACAGAACATAACTTTAGGTTTTGTCAGGAAAATTGTACAAAAAAATACATCTCGGTTTACATTTCAGTGTTATCTTGTAATTTGTGGACTTGGGAGCTGTCTTCATACAGCTGCAAGTTGCTAAGGCAGGAACATGCCTATCCTGCTAATGGCAGAAATGGCTCCTGACACCTCCTAAGCTGTTTGAGCACAGCTCAGGTTGCCCCTTCTAGATGCAGTATGTGTAGGATGTGCTTGTGTAGGTGAAAGTCAGTGGGTGGCAGCTCAGAAAAGAGGTTAGCAGGGCGTCTTTTTGACGCAGTTTATCACCAAATCTTTCCACCCAAGAATTTGGTCATCAGGGCCTAATTAGTTACACTAAGTGTTTTTCCCAGTCATTTCTCTCTGGAAGTTACATTTAAACATTCAGTTCTTTAGTGCTGTAAAACTTTCACCTTTTCATCTTTCTTGATAATAATTGTTCTTGCACTTTAACAGCATGGGACAGTAGAAAGCAAGAATTTTTTTTAGTTCTTGCTGTCCTTTTCGTGGAAAACTACAAAAATTGCTTGTAAATTTGAAGGAACTGTGTGTGATGAGATCTTGTAAATGCATTTCAGGCTTGTTAAGAATCTAAAGGTTTTACCTTGCCCAGAGGATGGCTGAGGCCAATAGTTCATTTCTAAAGCTAACTTTAATTAATCTGTGTATGTATTACAAAGAAAATATTTTAAAATTATATACTGGCTTAAAAACAACATTCAGAACCACCTCTCTGGGTTGTGGTAATTCTTGTGATTTTACTTGCCTGTCTTCCCTTAGGATCTGTATTATCTGGTCTTGTTGACATCATTCTAATCCTTTTCCCATGCTGAAGATCTGGCACATAATTCAGGAAAATTTTCCATTATGTTTGCTGAGCAGATAACCAGAATGGAAGAAATGGGAGCATTTTGGATGAAGACTGAGTAGGATTTGGTAACTTAGGGAAGACTTAGCATTCATGGTCTCACTAGAGAGAACAGCCTCTCATCTTCACAAACAACAGATTAGATTTCCCATAGGGGCTATTTGGTACTGCTAGGCTGTAAGTGCAGTTTGTGAACGGACTTATTGTCTTCAGTCATGGATGAACAAATGGAGCTGACAAGAAAATTTGAGATTTCGAACATTCCCAGTGTACATCTGAAAAATCAAGACTGCCTGTGTGTTTCTCATTTATAGCTGTGAAATGGTTGATAGGGATCTGACCCTCATTGTAAGTCTATGCCCAGTTTCCCTGCTGAAGCTATTCTACATATAAAAATAATTATGTATTGGCCAAGTGAAACCTGGCATTACAGGCCAAGAGCTATGGCAGTCGCTGAGCATACTGAAATTTAACATTCAATCTCTACTTAGTCTTTTAGCTGTATCCCAGTTGCATGCCATGTATGTGTGACAGATGCCAAGAGTGAGCACAGTGAGTACCTTAAATCCAGTGGTGACGTAATGGAATTTTTTGCAAAATTGTTACTTCCAGCTACACCTGTAGTTAGTGAATAAAGAAGCAGCATGAAGAGCTGGGAGTGAATATGACTTAAAACTGCTGAAGTAAATTATGGTGGACTTACAGGAGACATATGAAATTATGGTGATTTGGGCTGTATGTCACTTAAGGGACATTAATCAGCTCCCAGGGTAAAAGCTAGGATTATAAAGCTGAAATCAGGTATGATGGATCACTACAGACAGACATTGTCCTGCTCTATTATGATCTGTATTGTTCATCAGTAGATGGCCTGGGCAATGTTTCTGTTCCTGACTTTGACCAGGCAAAACCACCCACATGCAGATGTGTTTGGAAATTGCACAAGTATGAAACCTGAAACTTTAACAAGAAGCAGAAGTGGAAGCTGATGAAATGCTGTGGCTTTCTTGACCATTACAAAGTCACACAGGTGTGTTTGAATCCAGAGGAAAGGATAACTTACTAATGGATTACTTTGTTTGGTGAGGTATTGCTGGGCTCACTGACTGCTGCTCTAAAACCATTCTGTAATTTGTGGGATTGCTCTGAAAAATGTTCTAAAGGAATTAATAAAAAGTAATGGTCTCCATTTTTAAGGGTTTCTTTCACCAATACTTTTCAATAAAGTAGCTGAAGCACTGATGCGAAGTCCTTCCTATGCAAAATCAAAAAGGTTGGCAGAAAAGATAGTACATATGTCACAAAACAGGACTAAATGGGGAAAAAACACCTCTGTGGATTTCAGGGATCAATATTTAATATTTTAGAATACTGCAGTGTTCTCCTGAAGTGCATTTTTGCAGTGATTCTGTCAGAGATTTGTGGCACAAGAAGAAAAATATCAGCAGAGATACTTAACCAGCTTTAAACTAGCACTCAAGATTGAAGAGTTCCATTGCTGGAATTGGGAGATAATGCTCAATATTTTCTGCAGGAGTTGTGGCATTCTGCTAAGGCCTTTACTCTAGGTCTGTTTCCAGGTTTGGATCTGCAAGAATTGCTGTGCTGGTCAGGGCCATGGCTGGTAACTTGCGCCCATCATAAATAGCTGCTTAGGGGTGATGAACGAGCAGGATGAGCACATCTGATTATTTTCAAATGTTTTCCAAGCTTGTCACCATTCAGGAACTTGGGGAACTCTTGTTCCCACAAATATGGCTTCCATGTATCTAATTATCCTGAAAGGATTTCTGTCCAGCGACAGCTGTTTATGTTCTAAGACATGTAAATTTTTATTACCTGCAGTAACTTTGTCAATGAGCTCTATGGCTCAACTATTCACTCTCTGGTGAACTGTCTCATTTTGTTGTTTTTAGCCTGATTCCTGCTAGGTTTCTGTAAATTAAGAGAGAGGGATCAAGTCATCCCTGTAGGCTTACTATATGCCATCATGACTGTAGTACACATTTTCTTGCTTAGTTCCCTCCTTTCCTGGGTTGGGAACCACTCGTTTGTTTAGTCACTCCTCATGCTATTGAAGATATTATTCTTTCCCTGAATCCTTTCCATCCTTCCAGCTAGAACTGAAAAGGAGAGAGGGTATCTCAGTCACCAGGCTATGGAACAGGTTAAATGAGCAACTTGAATGCTAACCTGAGTTTTGATTAAGAGTAGCACTGTGGAGTCAAGCCAGTTTTGGATGTGCCTGCTATAGAAGTAGGGGCCTTTTGTATGGTAGGAAGAGTGGACCTGATGTTGTAAAGCTGACACAGTTTGTTGCTTAGGGACGAAAGAAATGGCCTGGATGGAGAAGGAAAGTATAATTCAGTGGATCCATGTTGCATCGCCACACAAGGGTGTGAGTCCCTCCAGTTTCTGATCAGAAAGGGGTAGGTCAACACAGGATGTGCTAATCTTGAAAAGAAACATCTTGTGCTCTGTCCCTCAACACATTAAGAAGGTGAAAGAGGGCTCACCTGTTGCTACAGGGGTGACCAGTTAGTCAAGTCAGTAACTTGCATCTTGAAGGGATCTCATGTTGCCTTAACAGATATGTTTGTGCTCACAAGTAACTGAAACAGAGTTTTTCCACAAAGTACTTATAAATTTGTATCCTTGGGCACAGCCCTGTAATGAGGAAGCTAGATGCAAGAGAGAACTAATTGCACGTAATTGGGAGTGGGGTAGAAATCAGAAATTTTACTGTAGAAATAATATGGTTCATTTTAGACAGGATGTGATTTATGAAGATCAAGCCCTAAGCTGTTAGAAACGCTAAAGAAAAAGGCTCTATTAAAATAACAAATTGCAGCCAGAGACTGGGTTTGCTTTTATTTCTTGTAGCATTTTGTTTCCAAAAGTGGTTAGATCATAATCTGTGAGGTTACTGAACTGCAAATGCAAATTTTCATGCACACAAGTAATACATTTTGACATAGAGGTTAACAAGAGAATGGTGCAAATTTCACACAGCACTGGCTTGCTAATTACCTTTGTTTATTTTCAGAACCAACTTCATTTTCATTAAGAAATTGCAGATTCTGCAATAGTAATCTTTGCCAGTAGTTCAATAGCTCACACTCTGACCATTTGCTCTGCTACAGTAGTAATGAAAGTGAACCTGAAAAATAGCTTAGGAAAAAATTGTGGAATTTAGGAATGCATGCAAGTGGCAAGCATCTGCCAATTCCGTGTTGGATGCAGTTGAGATAGGTTGAGGAATGGATGAAAGGAGTCTATGAATTTTGATAGGATTTTTTGCATATTTGTTTTCTCTTTCGACCTAGAGTTGATAATGTATGGCAAAAAGGCATAAAGTTTCTTTTATAGAACATATGTAAACAGGACAAGAGAAAGTACCCAGCATAAGCTTCCAGTGAGCAACAAGACATTTTGGGTAACAACTACTAATAATTCACTCATAAGTTACAGGAATAAAGGTTTAAATGGGGCGGGGGGAGGAAGGGGAGGGAAGGGGGAAGCAATAAAGGAAAGGTTTGGAATAGACTGCTACTGCTGTTCCTGACTGCCCCTGTGCTTTCACCAGCATGTAGAAGGAAAGAGAGAATCCTGGGCTCTGTGTAGTTTGCCATTCACACTGTGACATATTTTTTAAATCATTTGTGGCCATCCTCCAGCAGCAACACACAGGTGAATGGGGAAGTGTAGGAATTAGCATGTGGCAGCTCATTTCAGCCATGTCTAGATCTTGCTTAGGACTGAGGGAATGTCTGTGCTGTGGGTACACAGGTGGAGGAGCTGGCTTTACCCATGCCTTCCATGGAGCCAGAGCAGCTGAGGAGTGTTGTGCAAAAATAGCTTTGGTGACTGCAGGGAGGGTTCTCTTGGGAGCAGCTCCCCACGTGCAGCTGCCTGGTTACCTGGCTGGGACCTACAGTGGTGTTGGGGTGGGCCAGCTCCAGGCTCCCTTTGCTCAGGGATCTGTGCATCCTGCTGCACTGTGCCATGCAACCATGGCTGCTACCCTGCATAACCAGCCCTCATTTCAGGAGTCAGTGACCCACCCCATCAGGAGAAGAAAGCCAAGAGATTCTGCAATCAGGCAGGAAAAAACCAGTTATGTGTAATCACAAAGTATCACAGAGTGGGTGAGGTGGGGAGGCACCACAAGGGATCATCTGGTCCAAGCTCCCTGCTCAAGCAGGATCATCCTGGATCACATTGCACAGAATTGTGTTCCAGGTGGTTCTTGAATGTCTCCAGTGAGGGGAATCTCCATGACGTCTCTGGGCAAAGTGTTTCAGGGTATGGTTGCCCCCACAGTAAAGTTCTTCCTCAAGTTCAGGTGGGACTTGCTGTGCATCAGATTCTGCCTGTTGCCTCCTGTTCTATTGCTGGGCACCACTGAGAAGAGCCTGGCTCCATTCTCTTGAGACCCTTCAGGTACTGATAGACATTGATGAAGTCCCCTCTCAGTCGTCTCATTTCAATGCTGAACAGGCCCAGCTCCCTCAGTCTGTCCTCTTAAGAGAGATGCTTTTGAGTGCCTGAGTCATCTTCATCGTCTTTTGCTGAACTTGCTCCAGGAGCTCCATGTCTCTCGTACACTGAAGAGCCCAAAACTGGACACAGCACTCCAGATCCGGCCTCACTGAAGTCCTCAAACCAAGCACTATTCTTTCTATTTTCTGGGATAGTTCAGTAAATAATTTTGCTTCCAAAAGGACATTAATACATGAATAACCCAAATAGTATTGTATGGAAAGAGTCTTAAAATACTTACCTGTACAGAACTGAACAGATCCTTACTTAATATTCACAACCACAGGACTGGACATACCTCATGCGCTCAGTCTAAGTATCTCACCCAGAGTGTTTGAGTGCTTTCTTTGTACGCACAGATTAAAGTAAGAAAGTAAGACAAAATACTGCTGGTATCCATACAGAGCTAACTATGCCCAGGGCTTAATGACTTAATGCTGAGACTTTGGAAGTGGTTTTTATGCCTGTCGTCACCTTTCCATCAAATGGCATCAAAGTGCTGGATGGAATATGGTCCCATAAATTTTTAATTGAGATGTTTTTGGGTGATCCACCATAATAATTTTGCAAGTATAGCTTAATTATATATTTATAGGTCCAATGGTGGTGCTACAGAAGGCCAGGAGGCAGTTTGCCATTGCTTTCAATGAGCTAGGTCCGTGGGCTAAATACTAACCTCATTTCCATGTGTACTATCTCCTAAAAGATGTAGAGTTGTACACATGCAAATGGAAGTAGCATTTGTTGCTGTAAAATTAATATTTATTGTTTACTGGCCAAAACCTCTTATTTTGAAATATGGGTTTCTGTGGAATGGAATTGATTCTGGAGGACACATGATTTTGCAGTCGTGTCCCTTTCTTTGTCTAAACTCGTGTGGTATAGAGTGCAACAAATTCTGTTAGCAACTTCTTGGAGCTAGCAGGCCTTCTGAAGTTATTGTGTAAAGGCTTTTGATATTTTATTTGTTGATGATTTTGGAAAGGTAAAGCAAATACTCTAAACCTGAAAACATTGTTGAAGCCAAAGAGAATGTTGCAGAGAAGGGCCTTGTGACTGTCAATTTTGGTTGTTTTGGTTTGACTCCAGCTGTGGCTGAAATCATTGCAGTGCAAGGTCAACAGAATTTCAACATGACAGTGCCCTTTCAGGCACACTTTGAACACCCCCTCCACTCTCTTATCTGTTTGTTAGTTTGCTTTTGTCAGACATAGCATTAGACTGGGGAACCTTGTTGCAGTTACTAGCTGTAAGTTTTATATATTCTGTAACTTATAGAGAACTTTCTATAGATCATAACTGTGACATTCATAAAGATGGCGTCTACTAATTGTGCTAGATAAAGCAATTTGAGCTCAGAGCTTTTTCAAGACGTGCTGGAAAGAGTGGGTAGTCACTGATCATATTTTTTTTCCCTGTGAAGCATATTACTCTTTTTTCCCCCCCTAGAGATTTTTGTTCCTTACCTTGAATCAGTAGGCTGTAATTGTAATAATTATATAGTTTGACTACATAAAAGTAGCTAAAATTATAGTTTAACAAGACATTTTACATCTCTTGAATGTAAACACCTTTATAGGATTAATTTTTCATCTTTGAATAAGTATATTAGCTTATGTACAGATCCATACTATACATGTGCAATGAATTTAGGACCTATACAAGCACAGAATTCTTGCATATCTGTGGGAGTCTCATCACTAGAGACATTTTGGCATGATCTTCACATTTGGTAAGTCACTTCCAAACCACAAGCACTGTAAATTCCTTTGACTTCAGTACAGTGAAGAGCCACGATCTCTCTGCTCACAGGTACCTTCTCAGTTCATTTTTCCCACCTTGCTGAGTACGTGTTCATGTGATTATCTTTGTGTTTACACACTGCTGGCAAGTAAGTCAGTGGTGACTCAGTTGACTACTCTGTGGTTATGATAGATTCATTTTACATGCCCTCACTGCTGAAAAACAGGGTGCTGCAAGAAGGTGCTCAGCTATACTTGAAAAAAGGTTTTGTTTGGGGCTGTGAAAAACACCTTCAATTTGGATATATTTTTAGTAGCAAAATTAATAGATATTTAAAAATTCCCTGAGCTACTTTTCTTCTTTGACCTGTCTGTCAGCTTGACATGAATAGAACTTACTCTTTTGTGCTTATGCCTACTATCTTTTTTGCTTCTTTTTTTGCAAAGCAGGTTGAGCTAATGCATTAAGAGTCACAAAAGCTTTTGGGAGTCCCTTGGCATTTACGTGATTAAAAGAACATTGAGTTTAAATGCAGTGTTGCTGTTAGAAACTGTGATGTTTGAAAACAAGTCTTAGCTATTAAATCAGTTTTCAGTAAATAGATGAAGAACTTAAATTTCTTTTTAAAACTTTTAGAAAATTAGTGTGGAAATTTTGGAATGAAGTCCTAAACTCTTTTTGGTCTTCAGAAATAAATTTGAAATTAATACAACTGTGAAGAAATAGTGCATTTTTTTCCTTTAAATTAGACTTTTAAAACTTCACTGGCCAGTTGTCCTTGTCTCTTCCATGTGTTTTTGCCCCCACAGTTACAGAACTTGAAAAAGTTCTGAGATCCTTTCAGCCCCAGGAAGCTGCTCCCCTTTCTGAAGATATAACCTCCCCATATCAGCAGATACATTAGGGCTTCTGCAGCTGATCATGTACACAAGAAGCTCATACCCCTCCTTGACTAAAATGGCATGGGATGCTCAGTGGCTCTCCTGCATCACTCCCTGCAGCACAACTATCACAGGCAGTAATTGGCCTGGCAATTAGTGGGGACACAGCCTGCTTCAGGCAATGGCGTCACGAGAAGCACCACACCAGCCTGGTGCCTTCCCCAGGGAAATGCCTGTCAGGAAGGACACTGGGGTCTGTCTCTGTGCTGGCTGAGGGTAGTTACTAAAGAGGCCTCACAGATCACAGTAATTAATTCTGACAGGGGACTGGCACAGGGCAGGGGTTCAGTAAACTCCCTGCTTATAAAAGTGAGGCTTGCCTGTACTGTGATTAGTTGCTTCACCTTTGCTACTTGATAATCTGTGGATTTACTTTACCAGTCTGTCAAAAGCTTCTCCCAGGATAAGTGGAAGAGAATCCTGTGCCAGTTTTGCCCTTTTGCAGTTTCCTTGGAGCACTGCAGCATTTTCAAAAGGCTGAACTCTGCTTCCCCAGCCTGAAGAGGTTTTCTTGATATTTCATGGAATGTTTCAATTTTATGCTTTCTTTCCTGACCCTCCTACTTGGCATGCTTGCCATGGAGTGGAAGATGGTCTTTTTAGTGAAGGACAAACAGTGTTGGACTGGTGTTGAGGTCTACAGGTAACTGTGGTAAATGGGTCCTGTGGATTGAGGAGAGGCTTCTCCTAGGCTTCTGTAGAGATTCTGGCTCTGGATGCTAGGGGAAGAAAACTGTCTGAGGTGGTTCTTGTCTATTCTCTGGATATTCTTCTAAGCAAAGCAATCCTCAATTCGGGGTAACAGTCCTAGGGTCAATGACCCATAAAATGAGTATGTTGTCAGGCAAAGGACAAAGATCTCTTTGTATGTGTATTTGTTTCAAATTTTGATCTCACTTGTGTAATGCCTCCTGTCAGTGTTCAAGTCCCTGGCTCTTTGCTGGAGGAATCATACTCTCCAAGCTGTAGCATAAGCCACAGGGCTGAGGAGAACACTATGGGTTGCTCCTGTAGCCTATAAAATCAGGACCATTCTTGCTTTGATAGGTTGTATTAATGCCGAGCCCTCACCTGTAAGAGTAGCAGGACAAAGATCTGGAAAACAGGAATGGCAAAGCCATAAACACAGTCCCTGCTTGCAGCCTGTGAATTTTGAAGGATCTTAATGAACCAAGCCTGTCATATGAGTCAGCATAGACTGAAGAGCATGGTTGGACAGCAGTGATATGTTCGCTCAGCTTTTTCCCCCCTTTTTTTTTTCCAGTTAGACTTTCAGAGGACCCCATCTCTTGTAGTCCAAGCTGATATGTCAAAAATCCTCACTGTCTCTGTTATGTTACCTGTGTGAAATCTCTGGATGACCAAAATTTGAACCAACAGCTTGAAAAAGAAATGAGCAAATACTCACTTCAGCTGTAACAGGGAGCATGGAATGTGAATTTGTGTTATATGTTGTAAAATAAAGTGGAAAGGAAGTAGCTCATTATTGCACATCATTTTTTTCCTAATAACTCCACATGAAATTAATAAACCTTAAACCCCCAGGTTTTAGAACTTGTTCAAGGTAAGAGTCAAATGATGGGAAAGGGGAAATAGGAAGGGCAAAGCATTAGGCCTTCAATGACTTACGTTTAACAATTATCTAAGCAGCAGTTTCTAGTTTCAGTGATCTCATCTTCTTAGCTGCATATTAAGCTTCAGCACTGTTAGTTAATTATGTTGAAAAAGCTAGGAGTTCTTTTTCTGGCAGCATTAGGCAAGGTCAGGCAAGTGTGCTTTTTGGGGCATTGATTTTTTACACCATCTCTGTGACCACTATCTTTGGTGGAAGGGAGTTGCTGCCTTGCCAGGAAACACCAGACTTTCTGTGTAAGTCTTGAGGTTCCTGATTCTTCACCTCCAAAGGACTCTAAGGTTTTCAACCGAGATAAATGAGTGGGCTGGACAGACATCATCTTTGCACAGAGCAAACCTAAGTTCATATTACTTTGAAGTAATTCAAAACATGGAGTGGGATATTATGTGACTTCAGCTATGTGTGTAGTAACTTCTTTTGCAACAGCAGAAAAATCCCAGAAGTGCTTCATCCTCCTTCTTTCTGATTGCTTTTAGAATAGGAGGAGGGCCTCCTTCATGTGAGAATGAACAACAGAAATATTCTCTCGAGAGACACGAAATTGTTAGTAGGAGTGCTCTCCAGGTCATATTCCAGAAGTCATATTGCACCTGCAAGGTTGCCATACACATTGTCTTGTCTTGGTGGGGCTCCCCAAGGTTGGAGGTGTACTGTAACCTCCTTACTTGTGCTGCTTGAGGTACATTTTCTGCTCCCTTACAAACTCATAATGATTATTTTGTTTTGGTTACTGTTATGAGTTTTTCCTGCAGAAACTGCTGAAAAACAAGCATAATTTCAAGGTAGTCACAAGGGGTTAAGCCCCCCCTGAGCTCACTGTAGGCCATGCTTTCTCTGAGTATGTCAAGCCTTGTGTTAGAGGAATTTGCATGTAGTGGCACTGTGTGCTGTGACTGTCAACAGAAATGCGAGGGCTGGTGTGCATCTATCCCCGAGGGCTCTAATGAGCAGCACCACATCTACTCAAACTATTGCTTATAAAGAGATTTTTCCAAGCATTCACCCCCAGTGAAAGGTCTGAATGTGAAGCAGTCAGATGAGGGAGAAAAAGGGGACTATTATTAAATATATTCACTTTGAAATCCCCAAAGGAAACCTCATTTCAGTGAACCTAAATGCTTTTCAAAGTGGCAGACTAAACAAAATTTTTCAAGAAGGTAGATCTGAAGAATTAAATTTTGGTTTTTGTTTTTTTTAGAAATGCTGTTGGTTGTGAATAGGGTCCCTGCCTTTGTTAGAGGTAGGTGAATCATCTATAATGAGACTTAGCTATTGAATTTTACTCCTTTTCTGCTTTTGGTCTGTTCACAAGCTCATCATGAGATTTATTTGTTGTTCAAAAATCTCTCTGCATTTTTACTCAGTAATGTTCCCGCATGAATAGCTGTCAAATAGCTGGTATTGCTTGAGGTCTGGACTCCAGTACTGGGCTGTATTGGCTAGTTACCTGGGTTACCTGTGTTACATCTATCTGTTTCTTGTAGTAGAGCATTCCTGATACTATTCAACAGACTGTGAATTTTGAATAATTCAGTCAAATGTGAAATGCCAGCTGGTTGTTTGTTTTTGGTTTTTTTTTTGTTTTTTTTTTTTTTTTTTTGTGGCTACTGATGTTTTTAAGATTGAAAAATAAATGACAGTTCAAAAATTTATTTCCACCAGCTCTGAATAAAGAAAGAAAACACAAATGAGAGCCACATATATTTCTGAGTTGAGAGTTGCTTGCAATGTGAGCACCTTTTACAGGGGAATGAAAACACTTTTATTTCATTAATTCTTAGGATTAATTTCTAACAATGGGATTTTTAAAAATCTTTCAATTGTATATAATTATTTATTTATGAAATAATTACAACTATATGAGAGATTTAATCTCTAGGTGAATATTTTTAGAGCTAAAATATCAAGGGACTCCTAAAGAAAAATGAATTAATCTTTGTATATTGTGAAGATATCACATGCATTTGAATTAAGTGGTTCATTCAAATATCCTTTGAAATAGGAAATCCAGTAGAAACAAGGTAAATATGTTTTCCTAAGGATATTTATTTGGCACTGGTCTTGCACTTACTTACATATAGTAATATTTGTATTGTCTTCGTGGCAGCTAAATTTATATACATATAAAATGATTGTTTGTACTACTACACATCAGCTTGGGGCTGTAGCCCAATGACATTGGCAGCTCATCTCGTGGTGAGTCTTCTGCCCATGTACCAGGACTGCAGTCATGCAGTTACCCAATCTCTTATTCTTCCTCTCTTGTGGCAGGGAGCACAAACAAATCAGCTTTTGACATTCTTGGTGTTCTCAGGACTCATCCTGACAACATTTTTATAAGGAACAGATAAAATCTCATACTACACATCATGCTGAAAATTGCCAAGTGCACACAGATGTCAGTCTCCAGCTATACCATAAGAAAATTAAGCAAAGTGGAATGGCTTGAAATGCCTATTTATGAACAAGTCAAGTTTTATACTACTGACTCCGTGACTCTGGGACTCAACACCATGCACAAGCTCTTTGCACAGGTCCCAGGAGGGAGATTCTCAAATGCAAAATGATGTGGTGTGAGAAGGGATTTTCAAAGGCTTAGAAACCAGACAGGTTAGGAGAATTGAGCCTATCAGACCTTTTTTCCTGCCTTTGAAAATATCTAAGAACCCTCAAATAATGATTTTTTCTGTTAGCTGTCATAGCTGTCACTGATTTTTTCTTTTTCGTTTGGTAGTCCAGTTCATAATGCAGGGCAGTATCTGAACGCAAGGAATAGACAGTGTTTATCCCGGAGACCAGGTTTGGAGTTTGCCAGAGCTTGATCTTCTCTATATCTTTCCTATCAATAGCAGGACAGCCAATCTGACTCCTGAAATCACATATACACTTGGCCAGAGAAGCTACCTCAGTATCTTGTCTCTGACACAAGCAAATTGCAGACATCTGCAGGACAGTGTCTGTCTAAAGCCATACGGTGGTGTTTTCCTGATGTACTGCTTTAGTTGCCATTGACTTTTGATTCAAGGGCTCTGAAGGACAAAATCTGCTATATTAGTATTTTATAGCCCTTAATTGGATTTTCCTCCATGCATCTGTTGAATAATTTTTGAACCCATTAGATAATGTTTCATGAGCATGACTGTAAAGTATCTTTCATATATTTTTGAATAAATAAGAGAAATAGAATAAAATCATACTGGACACTGTCTTGTGTTCCTGGCACAGTCTTGACTGATGTCAGTTGGTATAAAAATTGTTTCTAATCCCTCATTTGGCACTTTGATTCTTCATCTCATTTTGCTGATTTGACCAACAGAGCAGCATTTTAGTGTAAGGCTCTTCGAGAACTTCAGAATTTATACAACATGGAAAGCTGCCCTTCCTACTTCAAGAACCTATCTATAGGTTGTAGCAAATCCACGCTTCACCCCAAAGATGAGGTGGAACTAAAAGTAAAGGCAGATAACCAGATGTTGCTGTGGTTTGTAGAGGAACCAAACATCTGGGGCTGCAGTCTAGGGAGTATGCCAGAGACAGGTCCAAGATTTGAGATCAGAGCAGGAGAGCCTGGATACCCCTGTTTGTGCTTGCATTTACCAGCCTACATGTAACAGCAGTGTAATAATCAACTTTGTCTTCAGGTGAGGCTTCAAAAAATGTATTAATCTCAACAGCCGTTGCTTTGTTCAGTCATTCCCACTCCAGTGTGCCTCTCCTGTGTATAATACAGAGTGTCCCAGCTGTAGTTTACCACACATGTCTATGTGTCTGGTCTATAAAAAGTGTCGCTATGTAGTTAATATTTAAACTCCTTTTCAGTATACCTCGATATTTGTAGGCTTGAGAACACAACTTACCAAAGCCTGCAAACTCGAGTGCACCGAGCCACCTTTGTGTGTCTGAGTAGAGGGTGGGGGGAATTGTGTATCGCTGACTAATGATCTGAAGATGGCAGCATTGGGTGAGCTTTGCACTTTCTTGGCTCAGCAGGGCTCTCTTACAGACAAAATTGTAGTTGTTGCAAATGGCAAATTTATAAATCAGCTTTTAATTTTAAGGGCTTTTCTTAATGTTGTAGTTTGATACCACAAGTTATTAGTAGGCAGACATACTGCCATTTATGTGTTTTATTTTTGTTAGTTATGCTGAGAGAACGAGTCTTAAAAATGCTAAACATTGGCTCTCACCAGCAAGTGTTGGCTCATAAATATGACTCCCTTTTATAATAATAACAATTATAATAACTTTTGAACTACGGTAAAAGAAGCTCCCTCTTTAGGTACTATCTATCCATCAAGGAGGAAGTAGAATCAAGTCCTACCTGTCTCATGGACAGGATACAGTTCACCCTGGACAACATGGATTGCTCTCTCCTGAGCCTGTGTTAGCTCTCTGCCTTCTGTTGCTTTCCATCCCCCAGAGTGCACATCCTCAGAGGAGTGGAGAACGTTTTTCTTTCCTTCCCTCTGCTGGCCCTAGAGATTGCTAAGTGGGCATTTGACTTTCTCCTGGGAGCAGCATGACATTGGTTTGGTCTTCTTCAGTCTGAGCAAGGCCAGCAGTAAAGGTGCCCTACATATGGGGACAAAGTTCAGCTCTTGAAGATCTAAAACAGACAAACACACAACTCCTTTTTAGGTGCTGTTGGTTTTAAGAATGAAAGTGAGCATGATCACTGCTCACTTTTATGTATTTTTTCAGGAGTCAAATCCTGCTGTATGTCTGTCAGAACATTCACCTTCATAGCATAAGAACACTGCCTGATAAATTTCTTTAAGGAACCTTGAGGAGGAGCGGGGCAAATTCAAATATATTGGTGGGATTTAAGTGTAAAGCTGAGTGGTTAGTTTCTGACAGTTTCTGACAATGTATACAACCAGGACTTAGGGAAGCTAAGTTTGTACTCTTTGTGGTAGGTCTCTCAGCTTCACTCTTTACTTCTCTGATGACTTTGTAATTTTGTGTACCTGGCTGTTTGTCCCCAAGATGACATTTTTGGAAACCAGTTGTCTTGGCTGCCTAAGTGGTGACATTAACTCACTGGCTGTACTGAAAAATTTTGTGCCAGCTTGATTTACCTGAGTCAATAACAAAGCCAGAGGTAGAAATTTGATTTTTTTGGGTTTGTTTCTTAGTTTTATTTTGTTTGATGATGTTGTGCTTTCACCTACCTTTATGGATATCTGTGTGTTTGACTGCTGTGATGGGATCTGACTTAAGACATTTGAAGTCTCTGCAACTGTTCCTTCTTCTCAGCTGACTTAGCAGGTCTGGATCAGACACAGGTTTCATGGTTTTTTATTTTTTTATTATGCCCTTCTGCATGGTGCTATGCTGGATGAATCACTAGATCTACAGGAACTTTCATGAGGCTAAGCAATTAATAATTTCTGAATTTCTAAAGATTTGTTGAAAAAAAAGCTGTTAATTTCTGGTCTTCTGCATTTGACACTCAGTCTGGAAGAGTTGGGAGTTAAGGAAGAAGTGAATGGAAAAAAAATCATTGTATTAAGATGCATTCTGAAGTTATTTTTAAAAAACTAAAATTTAGTCCAAAATATTGGGTTTTTTCTTATCCCAAATTCCTATCTCCTGCAAAGACATGTAAATCTTCTAGGTTCAGTGTAGTTATGCCTCTTTGCACAAAACCCGAAACTGTCAGATAACATAATAAACACAAACATATACAGGTATATGTGTTTATAGATGTGCAATACTTCTGTATGTTTGAACTCAACTTCCTAATACCTTCATATGTAGAAATATTGCTATCTTAATCTCAACTGTTTGATCTAAAATCAAAAAGCAATCTTGATGTGTGGTAACAAAACCAAAGTAAAAGTCAGTACCATAGCAGCAGAAGTGACCATGATCTTCTGCGTTTAGTGGACCGTGGGCTGTTGGTGCTTCTTATGAGCTTTCTAATTTGTAACATTTAACTTTGTTGGGTGAGTGGAGCAAAGAGACAGTACTGTTCTGTTGGTTTAGCACACCTCTTTTCACAGTTTGTCATCAGTTTCACAGGTCAGATACTTCACCTGACTGCATGTAGACCTAAAGAACAATTGTAATTGTACAAGTGAATTCACTGGTCAAGTGAATTCATTTGTCTGAGTATAAATTTCTTCCTGCAGTTTAAGAAGACAAATGCCATATTCATTCTTTATTTATGACAGAGTAAAATCTAGTGAAGACTAAGAAGCCACTCAAGAGGGCTCTTAAGCACAAACATATAAGTAAATTCATTCTAGCTCAAGACAGCACTTAAGTATGTTGCAGACTGTAAAACAGTACCAGCTTGAGCTTAGCACTGAGTGATCTTAGAGATCTTCAGATGTTCCTAGACAGTCAGACCAACTACCTTGCAGGATTTTATTTTAAGGCATCTCATTTATTTCTGAAGGTTTAAAAAATCTCTGTGGGTCACTATTAGCACCTTTAATACCTAAAAATGATCTTGCTTGTCTGTTTCTAACTGGCCTTGTCTGTTCCTAACTGGCCATTCCTTGGGTGCCCAGACAAAGAACAAAACCTCAGATTTTTGTGCAGAGCTTCCTTACTGCTGAACATGACATTTCAATTATAATATATAATAATATATAATATTTATACATATATAAAATATATTATAACAACAATAATAATAATAATAATAATAACTTTAACAATGAAGCAATAAAATACTTTACTGAGATTTTATTGAAAATAGGTGATTCTACAGAATTGGGACAAGGAAGATAATATGGTACTGATTATTATTGCTGAAGTACCTGTTTGCAACTATTCAATTTGTATCTGAATATCTGTATATCTTGCAGTGCTATTTCTTTACAATTGAATTTGGCCTTTGCAAGCAAGAAGGACAACTGCGTGCTTATGGGGCAGGACTTCTGTCTTCTATTGGAGAATTAAAGGTATGTACCCTTAAAACATAGTCAACTTTTAATCTTAACAAAATAATAGTTGGATATAAATATATTGACTTTCAAATAACAGTTAAAATCTCAAGATAAAAAGCTTATATTTAAAATATGGTATTGACCTAAAAGCTTTGTTTGAAATATCAGCTGGCACTTGAAGCATGAAATGGACTTGTAAGGCCCAAAGTACCAAAGCAACTATAAACTACAAAACTGATTTCTGTTTGAATTTTCATTTCTTGTAAAAGGAGGCTCAAGGGTTCTAACAGGTAAGAGTGCCTTGGGCTCTAAATCTTTGGATGAGAAGCGCATATTTTTAATACCCACAAAATAGTGTTAGAAATCAGACATGATTATGTTCTAAGTAATCCAGTGTACTTGAGTGGATTCATTATTGATATGAAAAGAACAACATTCATTAAGGTCCTGATTCAGTAGATTACTCATATTAAAAATTAAGGAATGCATATAAAATCATGTTGAACTCACCAGTGTGACAATACATAGAGCTGTACTATTTTAAGGGTGAAAGTGTTTAACCTTACATGGTGTGAGTAGTTTTAGGGGATAATTTCTGCCTCTTTTTATGCCTAGAAAACATAGAGGACAGGCAAAAGGTATTTTGTCACAACTGTAGTATTTTGGGGCATAATACATCTCTCTGTTAGCAAGATGGGAGGGAAGGATAAAGAGAGGGAGGAGTCTTCAGGGACCCAAATGAACTCTTGGTGGCTTTGCAGGTAAACATTTCAATTTAGTAAGCATATACGGAAGAGTATTAAAAACTATTTTGCAATATATCTATTGTTTATTTGTGTTTAAACATCTTCCCACCCTCCTGGGCTGGCTTTCAGCGAACCACCTGGCAGTTCAATAGAAGCATCTCAGTCCCTTTTTGCTGTTTGTTTTACCTGTAACTGAGAATATTTGTGGTGAAGCTCATTAGTAAAACTGTTGTTTTTTCAGTAGTAAAAAAATATTGACAAAAACTACCATCTCCAGATATTTTCTCTGAATGCATTAGAGTTGCTCTAAATTATATGCATATTTCAACCACAGAAGCATTCTGTATCTGTCTGGCAATCCTTTATACTCACAGTGCAAAGATGGTTGACTCTTTGGGACATCTCCAAAGTTCATCTCATTGAAAAGAGATGAAGATGTCCCACTTGTTTTCCTTCGGCCCAGCAACATTCAGTGCTGAGCCCCAAACTCTGCAGGATTCTGTAAAGAATCAGGCCTTTATTTAATTGATGACCCTGAAAATGCCTACCACATCATTTACAAAATCTAAGGGCATAAAAAAGAGGAAATGAATAGTCAAGAACATAATAAATCTTCTACCATCAGTGCCACAAACAAATGCATTATTCTTGTCAAGTTTGCATATTAGGTACCACACCTTTGTGATCCCAGATCTGTGTTCCTTGCTCAGCAGTAAACTCAGAGAATAAACACAAAGAATAATCCTTTTGAAAAGCAGCACTAAAAGCTAAATAATCTGCACATTAATGGACTATATTGATCTGCTACAGTGTTGTGGCCAGATATATATCACAATAATTTTGCCATAAGTCAATAATACTATATATTTTTCTACTACACTACATATATATTTTGTGGATATGATGCCAGAAGGGGCTATTAGATTATCTGATTTGACCTCTTCTGTATCATAAGGTACTAAATTTCACCAGATCTTGCATATACCACACTCAGGTAAGTTAGACATTTCAGTTACTGAGAAACTAAGCCCTTATGTACAGTGGGAACAGAACATCACCATACAACAAGTAGACATAGACTCCATGAAGGGACTGATAAAGTGAAAAATGTCCAGAAAGTCTGTGGAAGCGTGCTCCAGGGTAGAAAAGAAGGTAAAATTAAGGAAAAAAAAACAAAACAAAAACCCCTAAGTTTTCTGATATAATGACCATGGGAGGAGCCATTTCTAGACCAAAATCCTGGCGTAAATGTGCTTCTTGTCAACAAAATTAATCAGACAGGTGCTTAGGAAGGAGGCACTCATGACTTTGGTGCAGAGCCTTGCATCAAGCCATTGTCACTCTCTACTGTTTCTTGGGAAAGCAGTCTCCCTCCTAGCACCCACTGGGAGGGAAAATTTCTTCCTTGACCTGAAGGTGTCTGAAAAATCATGCTAATAGATTGTTTTTGAGATCCTGATTGTATCACTATCCTGATTGTGACAGAAATCCTAATTGACAGCAGCAATTGCTCTGAAAATGATGAGAACATCACTGGCTGTTTTAGTGGTGAGTGGGGATGAATAGGAGACTCAGATTGCATGGCCATGACATCTCCTCCTCATGTGTGCAACACTCGTACTTCTCATAGGTGTCAGAGTGAAGACAGAAAGTCATTTCCTTTCAGAAATAACTACTGTCATACTTAGAATGGGGGTGACTGTGGCCCGTAGAAGTTCTAACACTTATGCATCCCCGTCACTAGGAAGACAGATCTTGAAACTTTGAATTTTGCTACCTTGACTTTAGAGTCATAGAATAGTGTAGGTTGGAAAAGATCTCTAAGATGAAGAAGTCCAACTGTTAACCCAGCACTGCCAAATATGCCACTAGGTCGTGTCCTCAAATGCCATATCCACACATCCTTTAAATACCTCCAGGGATGGTAAATCAACTACTTTCCTGGGCAGTCTACTCCAGTGTTTGACAACCATTTCAGTGAAGAATTTTTTCCTAATATCCAATCTAAACCTCCCCTGGCATAACTTGAAGCCATTTCCACTTCTCCTGTTAGTTGGGAGAAGAGACCAACCCCCACCTGGCTACAATCTCTGTGCAGGTAACTGTAGAGAGTGAGAAGGTCTCCCTTGAGTCCCCTTTTCTCCAGGTTAAACAAACCCAGTTCCCTCAGGCGCTCCTCATCATTGTGCTCCAGACCCTTCCCTAGCTCCACTATCATTTTCTGGACACCCTCCAGCACCTCAATGTCTCTCTTGTAGTGAGAGGCCCAAAGCTGGACTCAGGACCTGAGGTGTGGCCTCACCAGTGCTGAGGGATGATCCCTGCCCTGGTCCTGCTGGCCACATTATTGCTGATACTGGCCAGGATGCCATTGGCCTTCTTGGCCACCTGGGCACATTGCTGATTCATGGTCAGCTGCTGTTGATGGGCACCCCCAGGTCCTTTTCCACCAGGGCACTTTCCAGCCACTTGTCCCCCACCCTGCAGTGCTGCTTGGGGTTGATGGCACCCAAGTGCAGGACTTGGCTCTTGGCTTTGTTGAACCTCAACAACCAGCCTCAGCCCATTGATCCATGCTGCCCAGATCCCTCTGCAGAGCCTTCCTGTTCTCCACCAGAACAATGCTCCTGCCCAACTTAGTGTTCTCTGCAAATTTACTGAGGGTGCACAGGCATTTTTTATTAATATGCTTTTGTGAGCAAGAAGAAAATCCTTTCTCCAGCTGCTGTCCCTATCAGCTCTCTTTTCGATGCATCACTATGCACAGGAAATAAAATGGTGGCCAATTTTATGTATAATTTGTATAAATTTCTAGAAATACATGAGTCTATTTGCAGGGTAAAAATGGTGAGTAATATTTCGGCTGTTGAGAGGAGTAAATGGCTTGTTCAGTCATCCCTGTTTCTGTACTACACTGCTCCACTTCACAAATCTGGTTAACAGTTCTTGTAACAAAAAACTGTAAAAGCTAGAGAAATGTGGGCACCAGCCTATCAATATAGGATTCCTCTGAAATCTTTTTCCACACTCAGTATTTAGACCTAACATTTCAGATAATGAAAAATGCATCTCCTGATATGCATGCTATGGAAGCATCAAGTAAAAAAAATTTAAAAGCACAACAAAATAAGGAGAAAGAGAAGATTAAAAATGAAGCCTGAGGGGAAACGAATAATACAGTAAGTAGTTATAAAATGTTCTGCCTAATATAGTCAGGTTAACTCTAGCTAACACTATTACACAGTATGTATTTGGGGCTTAGAGATAAGGCGGAAATAATGTACATTTCAATTATTAAAACTATTCTAAAAGGCAGTTCAAATGTCTTTGGAAACTTTAATCCATTTACTTTGTGTGAGGCTCTCTTGAACTCTTTCATTAAAGGAGACTCCTATCAACTTCAGTTGGCTGTAGATCAAGTCATGTTTCCCTGTTGTATGCTTCTATATTGAACAGAGAGGTAGACTTAAAATCTCTCTCTATAAATTTTTAAAGTCAAATACCATATCCAATTGTATTATTTTGTTTCAATGATCTTTATTTTAAGAAATGTCAGCATTAGAATTTATAACCAAAAAGATTGAGAGGCAAATTTTGGCTCTGTTATCTGAAGAGGATGAAGAAAACAACCCCTGGATCCCAGATGCTCATTTAAGACTCTTTAAATAGAGAGTTTTTCTGTATTTTTCTAGACAATATATAAAATTACACCATTGAACAAAATTTTCTGGTAATATCAGGATGCTGTCAGATTCACAACTTGTTTTGTAGGTAAGCAGGAAAACATTTAAGAGTAGGTTTTTCAAGACTCTGTGTACTACCCCTGGGAAAACAAGGTGATAAAATCAATACTGGCACTCACACAACTTCTCACCTGTGTTTCTATTCTGCCCTCCTGTACGTCTCAGACAGTGCAGTATTTATAACTCATCTCAAGTTTTCCCCTTGCTAGCTGAAGGTTTTACTTTTTGGGTTTTGTTTTATTTATTTTTTTTTCTCAAAACTGAAAAGCTCTGAGTTGTATTATTGCACTCCATTTTTATACTCAAAGGAGAAATTACAAGACCAAACTCTTTTTTCATGTGTCAGTGATAGTGGTCACTTAGGAAATGATTCACAGTAGTGCATTGTAAATGCCTGGTGCCATCTGACATGCCCTAGTATTTCTGACCAGCTGCCACTGCAGAAATGTCTAGAAGTCTTCTTTAGATCCTTTGCTGTGTCCTCCATTCTCTGTACAATGCATCAAACAGCCTAGGCCTTAGGGACCTGTGGTTAGGTACCTCAATCACTCTTTTAACCTTTCATCTGGCAGGGAGTGGAGGCATTTCTTTACTGTCCTGCTTATTTTCAGTATGGATGATTGTCTAATTCTTAAGCTGTCTGATACTGCTGCTTTTTCTGAGAATCAGTGATGATTCATTTCTAAATTTCTCTCCAAATTCTTATTTCTTAAACTGGAGTAGACTCAGTAATAGTTTTATTAGCATTACCAGTACAGTCTGTATGAATGGGCCATTAGGGCCACAAGATGGTGAGATGCTCTATTTTACCAAAAGCTGTTTTCCATATGAGCATTAGCCCTAACATCTCATTGGAGGTGGATAACAAAAGGAGTTTCTGATGGAGAAGTCTGCATTGGGTACTTACTCATTTGAGCTCACTAAAGAACTGAATGTCCAACCAAACCAAAAATGAGTAACATGTATTAAAAAAAAAAAACAAAAACAAAAACAAAAAAACAACAGGCTTGAAGTTGAAAGCTTTTGGAATCGCCAGACCATTTTTTTTTTTTTTGGTTGAGATTATATACTTCATAATGTTGAGAGTGCCAAGGACCAGCATTTTAGAGCACTGTAATGTTTCTGATAGATGCTCTGGTCAGCTTTGAGTCAGTGTCTTGGCCATTCTAGTTCACACCTGACAGTTTATGGTCTCTCTGAAGATTTGTCTGCAGGCTCAGTTGAGTTGCTGAACTCTGGCATTGCTGGTGTCAGTGTATCAACCCAAAAGCAGATGTTACAGGTGCCAGGTTGTGGAATTTGAAAACACCATCCAGGCTTGCAAAGATGGAAACTTTGCTTTGGTAGCCATGACAATTCCTATTTGATCTAAGAGGCAGAAGAACATATCCTGGAAGGGAGACAGTATGTCGGGCAGGAATTCATCAGAATTTACACCCTTTGTTCCCAAAGTGCAATCCCAAGAATAACTGATCCATTGTCACCTAATTTTGAAAGCATGTCTGAGCACTTTACCCTTGGTTTCCAGGTTGCACATGTTCTGCTGTCTTTATGTTCCACTCTCCAGAGCTGTGTGGTGAAGCAGCAGCTCTGTTCATGTATAACTAACCTGGGATCCAGAACGTATGAGTCATTTCATATGGATAATCTGAGGAGAATAACTAGAAAGGCTTTCTCAGAGGACATCCCCTGTGATAGTTGGGCTTTCCTTTTCTTTAAACTCTCTTCTTTTATAAAATTAGGGTTCAGTGACTAGAGCAGTTGTTCACACTGTAGGAGCCACTACAGTCAAGAATCCCTTCTGGGCTCTGATAATTTCAGTCCCAAGGACTGGGTCTGGCCCATCAGAGGCCTTGAGTAAGTAGAGAAGTTAAACCTGTCCCCCTTTCTGCTGAACCTTCCACAGTACAGGAAAGAGTCCATGAGCCAGAGGTAGTCTCTTCCTACAAAATCATGGCCTGTATCATAATCTTGATTCCCTGCAAGGAATCAACTTCACTCAGTCCACTCAAGTTTTGAAACTTTGTGCTTTAGGCATTTCTGGCATCAAGTCTTACCTGGAAGTACAAAGGAGCCTTAAGAGGGGATTTTTATCTATAGTTACCCTGCCAGGGAATCTATTATAATTCCTAGTGAAAAAAGGCAAATTCATTTCGATAGAAGGGGGTAAATGCCTTAATTTAGAAGTATTCAACCACACTGTGGTCTCTTACAAAGAGAAAGTGACAACAGGGGTACAGGCAGGGACCTAATAAGGTGATCCTGTTCCTGCAGTCTATTTAGAAGAGGATGATGGTTGAGAGACCATTTTTTATATTTATTTTCAAACCTGTTTAACTGGCAGCTGGCTAGAAAAAGCAATCCTTGTGAGAAGGAAAAGATACATGTACTAAGGAAAGTTAATTCACTGACATTTTAAGATTCCATGCATTAATTTTTCATGTATTTATTTTTGGAGAGAGAGGAGGTAGGAGGAAGAGGCTCTTGTTCTAGTTTTCTGTCTTGTTATTTGTAGATGCAGGTTGAGAGCTAGTATGATATTTTCAGAGCCTTTCACATGGATTTAGCAAGGAGTATAAGCAAGAGCAAGGATAAAATTTTGGTGAATACCTTAGGGTCAATAATTTACTCTACTATAAAGAATGTTCATGCAGATGGAAAGAAAAGAAATCAGAGCACCTTTGGACCTCAGGAATCTACTTCCTCCCTGTCATTTTTTTTATGCTTTTCATGCACATCTTCACTCTATATCAGGGGACTAAAGAAGGTTGAAAGGTGACCTAAATATGCTCTCCTTCCTTACCTTGTGCTTCTGTAACAGAGCACTGAGAATGAAAATATGTGTGCTCCAGAAGATAAGAATATGTGTGCTCCAAAAGCCAACACAAGTATTCAAGTTGGAAAGGGAGCTAGAAAAGATTGTCCTGGAAAATGTCTCAGTACCTGCTTTTCAGTTCTGAAACCTCTCTTTTCTAGTGGCTTGTGCAAGTTGTATAAAGAGAAAGGCTAATCAGAAATCTCTACTCTGGGTAGAAGCATTTGCCTTATCTGCCCAATGTCTCTTCTGTACTTATCAATGCCTGTTTGTTTCATTATTATTTCTTTGCAGTACTATATGAAGCATTATTGCTTAGGATGTGTGGCAGAAGAGTAATGCATTTCATTGTCATGCAATACATTGGCATTATTTAATGGGTTTTCAAATTTGTAGTTTCACTTTCGGTGTCAGGAAAATAGAATATGATTTGGCCTGAAAATGTAAAGCACAGGTTATGTGAATGGTTTAGTCAGACCCAATTTACCTAGCAAGACAAGGATGAATTCTGCTAGTTAAATAAGATTTTGGGGACATACATATTTGTAATTGTATAGATAATTTTTCAAGAATGGTTATTTGATGACTTTCCTTTTTCCATCTGAACATTTACATCTGTATGTGTTCATGGCAGGTGCATTTCTTAACCTCCTCTTTATTATTTTATTATTATGGGGAAAAAAGTTTCCTGCAGTAAGGGCTTTTTAAGTAACAAATTCTGTTCACTCTTCAAACTGAAAAAACACTGTGTGTAAAATAAGATGGGCTACCAATTAGTGGGAAACATACAACACAGTGATATAAAAGCTGTATGCATGAACAGCTGGTGTAGATACACAGCAATATCAAAATCCAGTTTAACAGATCCTGTGGTGTATTTTGCAGCATGCTCTCTCTGACAAGGCCAATGTGAAAACATTCGATCCAAAGACAACCTGCTTGCAAGAATGCCTTATCACTACTTTCCAGGAAGCCTACTTTGTTTCAGAGAGTTTTGAAGAGGCCAAAGAAAAGATGAGGTAAATTATTTTCCCTGACTCAAAAATCTAATTTTCTCTTCTTTAACATTTGAGACAAATTAAAA
Organism: Rhipidura dahli; assembly: GCA_013399225.1. Taxonomy (NCBI): domain Eukaryota; kingdom Metazoa; phylum Chordata; class Aves; order Passeriformes; family Rhipiduridae; genus Rhipidura; species Rhipidura dahli. Next base: position 2,351,029 of record VXAC01001162.1, read on the forward strand.
AAAAAAAAAAAGAAGTTAATTTTCCTTTTTTTCTTTCAGGGACTTTGCCAAATCAATCAATCGTCCCTTCTCTGTGTATTTCAATCCATACACACAAAGCATTGAGATTCTGAAGGACACCAGGAGTATAGAAAATGTTGTCCAGGACCTCCGCAGTGATCTAAACACTGTATGTGATGCTTTAAGTAAAATGAATAGATATTTAGGGATTTGATATATTTGGCACAAATGTATGATTTGCTGTCAGTTGCTCTTTCTGTAGCTGGTTACATCACATGAGATGGCTAATTTCTCAAACCCATCAGTTTTCCCTTTACAGCTTGGCCTGTGGCTTGCATCATTGTAACTCTGTCTAATTGTAATGTGCAGAGAAACCAAGGCAATGCTAATTTGTAAATGCAACATGGAATGTGGCAGAATATAATCATCGATTCCTCAACACAATGTCATGTACAACTATATGATTAAAAACTTTCCTGGCAATTTCCTTCCTTCCATAAGAAGATTCACTTCAGTGTTTAAGAAATGGTGTTGCTGACTTCATTAAGTCTGAGTTTATTTCTTCATAATCCCTTGCCTTCCACAAGAATCCAGAAAAAAATTGTTTGCAACATTTTCATTTTCTTTGTAAAAAATCTGTATCTCTTTCTAGAGTGGTAAAGAAGCTGTTTTGTCCATATATCTGTAACAGAACTTCGTGTCTCTTGTGACTGAACAATACAATTTATTTACCAGTAGGTGTCAGAGATCAGGAAGGAAATGTATTGGTACTAAAAGGTCTGTGAAGATTATACATTATGAGAACTCACAACTAACGGGAGTTCAATGTGGCTGAGCAATTGCAACACAGTAAACAAAAAGAAACCTCTGACAATTCGTGTAGGAAGGTATTTGTAGTTCACACACATTACTTGTGACAGTCCTGAGTGTGCTTCCTCTGAGAGTGCTATCTGGAAATAAGAGAGGAAACACGTGCTGTAATTTCACTGTTACATGCAAATGCAAAGTCCTTCTACATCCTTGTATGTCTTCTGCATTCCCTTGTGTCTTGACCTTACTCCTCTTGATTTCATGCCTAGTTTGCCTTTCCTCATTATTCCACATTCAACCTTGACTTGGCCATGCATGACAGGGTCTACACTGTGTCAGTATCAGAGCACATAAAGAGTGAATATGGAAGTTATTATTTAATTATAGCCGAGATGATTTTCAGTTGCTAGAATATTTGTGGAGTTATTAATTCATAGAAACACCCAAGCTGCCTTGCTTGTATCAGATGGACGTAGGTAATGCCTGAGTTAATAAACTCTAAGCTGGCAAGCTCTGACAGAAGTACAAGCTCTGTGTGGGGAGCACAGTGCAGAAATATTTGAGCTGGCTCTTATCTGGAAGCAGTAATTACGCATGTCTTTCCTTTATCTGGGTTATTCTACTCTCCTATTAGCCAAGATAATGGAGAGTTGACTATATTGCGTGGACCCTTCTTAATGGAAACCACATGGCTTATGCAGATCATGTCAATAAGGGTGAAAGTGTCACAGCTTGCCTACATAAATGGAAAGTAGGTACTAAAGCTGCTGTCCCAGCTGAAAGAGTCGTGCAGAGACTCTTAAGTATTTGTAGCAATTTCAGCATAAAAAAGGCACCACTTGATAGTACCAGAATATCCTTAAATAAGAGGAAATCTGTAAGGATAATTTTCACAGGGAAATCTGCCACCTCCTCAAAGATGACTATAAGATAACAGAAAAGGCTTTTTTTCTGTGGATAGTCCCTGCTGCATTCTAATGGTGCTGTTAATAGGGAGTGGAAAAATCTAGTTTTAGATTTAACTGTGACTACCATTGGTACAAATGAAGAGCTGTTGAGTTATCCCATGGGGATCAGCATGCTGGAGGAGTTTTTAACCTCCCAACATTAGTGCTGACTGTTAGCTAGCACTTAGCAGAGAGGAATTGCTGGTAACCTTAGCAGGAAAGTTTCTCCCTCTTTCTTTCCAGGGGTCTGATGAACCTGTTGTAGCCCCTTCAGGAGAAAATGGACTGAACTGAGATTTGCTTTAGCAGTCTGAAAAAATTGTTGTGCAAGAAAGAGTAGCTCTTACTTGGTTCAAGAACTGGCAAAGTATTGTTGCTTGCTAAAGTAAAATAAAGCCACAATATGCAACAAAGATTCAAAGCTTACAAAATTACCAATAATTTCCCTTGAATCAGAATTATGCAAGCAAACTTTAAACATTTATATTATCTGGATTTATTCTTGACTTTTCTGAATAGCTTAAAATAAGAATTCCATAGCAGTAAAACAATAGAAGCAAATCTTTGTTTTGTTTTGTGCTGTAAGCAAGTAAATCTTATTATGGATTAGGGAGAAACCCTTGAAATCCAATAGTCTTTCTAGGACTAATGATGGCAAGGAAACTGTCTACAGTGAAGATATAATGTCAATGACACAGAACATTGTCAAAGGATAATGGGCTCCCGCTGCTAGATATATGCTTAATCCAATGATTTTATTTCTATTATACAACATGATTAAAAATAAATTAACTATAATGGGCTGAGGAATAATAGTGATTTAGAGAGACAATTGCTCATTGTTCTTGCATAGCAAAGCTGCCATCTTACAGGCTGCAGAGCAAACTGGCTTTGGGCTTCAGCCATTCAGGAGCCAGGACTGGGAAGGAATGCTTTAAAAAGTGCACTGTTGCACTTTTATGAATCACATAGTTCCAGCTTAGCTGAAATTCTTCTCTGTGGTTTTTATTAGCAAATTAAGATCAGCCATGCAGCAATCTCCTTGGATGACAAGCTCATTTAGGCATAATGAGGGAATTGTTGACAGTTATCAAATTACACTAACGTTTCATTTGGAATAGGCCATATTTATATAAGGGACTTGTTTAGCTTTAGTGAGCTGGACTCTGGAATTGGACTTCTGGCTTAGTCTCATTTATTTCCTATGTAATTCTGAACTGATGCTTTATGGGTCTGAGATATATGCACTTGCTTTGCCTGCACAGAGTAAATGGGCCCGAGCTTAATGAATGTAAAGCATTGCAGTGTTTACTACCATGCAAAGCCTAAAATGAAAAACAACACTCTGAGACATGGCAGCAAATACAAATACCAAATTTCATTTGCAAACCAAGACATGGTTTATGCATTTCATTTAATTTGCTCAGTAGAGGGGGTGGAATGAGGAAGGTGTTAACATAATATATTGCGTTTTCCCTCTCCACTCTTCAAGACCTGTTGGGAATCCTGTTTTAAGTTTGGCCCCTAAAGTGCACTTTCATGAAATAAGGTGTCTTTTCCTTTCTTCTTGTTAGGATGTCCTAATATAATGGAGAAAATTCCAGAAATTTACTGTACTGTAATGTGTATTTACTGATGCACTGTAGTGGATTACAGAAAAAAGTTTCATGTCTTTGAAAGGACAGGCTGGCTCAGAGAGCTAAAGTTGCTGAAGGCTTTCACCTACAGGCTGCTGGTACAAATCCAGTCCAGTCAGCAGTTACTGAAAGCTATCACCAGCCAGCAGCAGCCTGGCTTCTGTGTGATGGACTGGGAGGCTGTGATTGCATAGTTTGGAGCAGAGGAGACTGAGGGGAGACATGATAACGTTTCTCAAACACATAGAAATAGCTGCAAAATGGAAGGGACAAGCTATTCTCCAGCTTCAAGAGCTAATGGACTGCAGGAAAGGAGCACTAAGTTATGTAACAGTGCAACATGGGGGACAGATTGCCTGCGGAGACTGCAGAGCCTCCATAACTTTTCAAGAGAACAGTTTAGGCTGCTGTCTCTTACTCTCAGGAGAGAGACTGGCACAGTCAGTCCCAGCTTGAGACCAGAGGAGAGGTCATACAATGTCATGAGGTCCCTTGGAGCAACAGCCTGGAAAAGGCTTCAGACAACTCATAAGAGCAGTAATGGTCAACAGCCACCACTGCGGAGCATTTATATGTCACCTGCCCTTCTGCCTCCTTCTTCAGTCTTTGACCAACCCTAAAGAGTGGTTCTTCATCTTTCTGTCTTTCCTTAGGGAATGAACAGGATCCATGGTCAGAGTGTAGCCCTACATGCTGACTGTGGTGCTCTGTTTCAAGTTCATCAGCGACTTGGGAGAGCTCTGTGTGTGACTCCCCTGCTAGTTACAGCTGCCCAGAGGCTGAAGACCAAGAGTGAGCAACCAGATTTTGTAGTTTTTACAAACAAGGTTTAAAGATGCTCAACTTCATGAACAAAATAGAAGTTCTTATTTCATTCTGTCTGTGCCTGCTTTTGAGTTATCAGGAAGGTTGTGCTCCCTTGAACGTTCTAGAGAACTTGAAGCTCTTCCAAGCTGCTGAACTTGAGTGCTCCAGCCAGACATCAGCATTGAGTCTTGGTGAAACCTGGGCACAGAGCAGCCTGTTCTCCCTAACTCTCCTTATTTCCAAGGAAAAGAAACCCACTGGTGTAATCCAGAAGGGAATTTTGGTTTAGGCTCCTGCTAAGGGAACTTAGGGTCTTGGGGACTGCTCCTGCTGTCCAGCCTGGTGTCACATTAAGGACTAGGTAAGGATAAATACAATCCTCTTCCACTCAGGGGATCAGCTTTCCCAACCTGGAAACTTTTCTTATTGTTTTATCAGAACAGTCTATGTCTTTTTAGAAATATTACAGCTTCCCATCTATCTCAGCAGGACCCATGATCATATTTCCAAATAATTTTTGAAGGGAGTAATTATGCTATATTTGTATCATGTCTGTGCTCTGTACTATCAGTCACTCCAGCTCTGGAGATGTTTCACAGACAAATTCTTGCCTTCTCAGTGAAGAGTTGGACAACAATGACAGATTCCTCTTCTGGGCTTCAAAGTATGTTTGAGACAGGACTCTAAGAGAAAAGTTCTGGTTATACTAGAAATTACAGCTTATTAAAAATACATAATAGGAAAAAAGTTATTAGAAATTAGTACCTCTAGTTGCCATACCAAAGGCTGCAGAGATGTCTTTGGCATTCTTATTGGTTATTTCCTGTAACTTAGCTGAGCTTGAAGGCTAAACAATGTTATCCTCAATTGAAATGCTCCATGAAACCTCTGTTGTTAAATTTTCTATGTGGTCCTGGAGAAAATGTAAGTAGACACAAAATAATCAGAATTTAGTAATGTCTATTCAAAACAACTACATTTAGTTTAAAAAGTCCTCTAGCACTTTAGAGTAAGAATTCATATTTCTTTGCCAACAGCTGAAATGTTAAGGTAAGACTGAAAATAAGTGCTGGCATCTTCTTGAAAGTTGGCCCAGAGGGGACTATTCAGGTGGAATAAGTGTGAAATGGGTTATATAGTTCCATACTTTAGGATGCAAGTGGATGATGGATACTCTGGTGGACATTATTTTGATGTAGTCAGAAATCTCAAATGTCCAGAAAAAAATAATGGAGAAGCAGCTGCTGTTGCCACACTTCATCTTTGGAGGCAAAGAGTTGAGTTTATGAAGCAGCAGGAGGTAGATTTCAGTCTGTGTTGACTGGCACATGACCTGAAACACAACCCAAATACACCTACACCACTGGCTTCTGTGTGAGCTCCAGTGTGAATACAATCCTGATACCAGAGCAGCAATAAAGCACTCTAGAGCCAAACTGTCCTGTTTTCCCACAGCAGAAAATGTGGATGATTTGAGACCAGCATGACACAAATAAAATCACTTTTATTTCCTATAAAACCTTTTGGGATAGGGTACTATTTTATTTTTTGATAAGGATTATAAAGAGACATTAATTGTGGAACGATTGCAGCTCCTAGCATTTTCTGCCTTGAGCTTTTTGAGTTGCCACCAAAATCCCTACCCAGTCCTGCTACTTCACATGAAAGTAATGCTGAATATGTGATGCTGCCATTTCCCAGAGCTTTACAGTTGGTGGGTACACCTAGTGGTACCCTTCCTCACCACCCTCCTTGCAGTGAATTGCAAACCTCAGACATGTGAATAAGGTCAGTTAATGGTAAATGAGTCTGAGGTTATACACACAGAGGATTTTCCACTCTAGCAGAATTTCTTAGGAATATCAATTTGGTTGAGTTCCCTTTTGATGATTACCCCTGCTAGATTCCTTGCAGGTGGAGCTATGAAAAAGCAAGTGTCTCTCATCAGATGGGAACCAGGGAGTCAAAGTCTCAACTGCTGCAAAGCCAGCACATGTTCCAAGAGACGTTTTAGTGCCAGTGCCAGTCAGTTCAATTGGAAGTAGCTCAAAATAGATTTCATAGTTGCTGGACTGAAAGGCTACATTTTACCTGCAGCTCTCAATCCAGCCACTGTTTTCTGAGACAGATCCATGTCTGCTGGAGCAGGAGCTAGAGCTGTAAGTCAAACATGCAAAGCCTGTTTCTTACTTCATTTGCAGGCATTTTGAAAAAGAAAATGTTGTCGCCAGAATAAAAATGCAGTGTGCAGAAGGTGAAGAGGCAACATGGTCTGCTCTTTTCTGAGATGCCCTTCACTGGTCCCTCCCAGTGCTGGTCAGTACAGTTCATGCATCCAAGGGAAGACTTGGACTGTGCTATTTGAAGTTAAGAAGCTGCCTGAGTCCCAGAGAAGGGTTCCCACTCTGAGCTGCTCCTGTGGCCTTGGAAAGCCCCTGTTTTTCTTCTGTGGCTTCTTTGCACAGAGTAACTCCTCAGGCTTTGTCTGTGGCTATCTATGTAGTGGGATCACATAACACATGCTGTCATATGTACAGGGAAGATCAATGGAGGTCAGGAAGTGCCAAGAATTTTATTCCATAATTCTTCTTTTCAAATATTCTCATACCTGGCTGATGCTTAAAAAAATGCAAATAGAGGCCCACCAGCACCATTCATCCATGCCTCCCTCCCAGTGCAGTCCTCAGGCAGAAGACCCAGGGGACATCATTCTCATCTGTCTATTCTCATCTGTAGCCCTTCTCTTCTCTGAGGCCAGTAGTAGCACACAGTGGATCTGAAGGGCTGGTGAGCTGTCCCTGCTGTGCCCACCCAGGGTGTTTTGCCAGTGGGACATTGCTGTGTGGAGGTGGGCAGCCTCATGCAGGTCCGTGGGGGAGTACAGTGAGTACAGTGTGGTAGTGCACAGCTCTGTCTGGGGTGGTGTGCCCCACCTCACTGCTGCAGTGAAGCCTTCCAGGACACTCAGGGTGCTCAGTGGTGCCAATATAATCTGCCTTGCCCCATTTCAGAAGCAGAATTGCTTTAAATCAGCAATTGTTTAGGAAGCCTAATACTTGGGACTGTTAAAAATGTCAGTGGTGCCCACAGACTTATAAGAAGTGACATAGGCAACTGTGTGATACCTATAGGCAAGTACTGATTTTCTCATCACAATGCCAGGACAAAATCTGGCATACAGATGATGTGGAGTTCATGTGGATTCAGTTTTGTTACACCGTCTCTCAAAAAGCTCAGGAGAAACAAAAGACAGTCTGTTTGCAGCTGGATAGGCATAGGAACCTCTATTTAATTCTCTGGTTTCTTGCCATTACCCTATTTCCAGTGAGGAGGAAGAGCACTGTATTCACAAATGCTGTGTAAGGGCTGGTGCATTTTCACTGAGCAATAGCTTGGTCTGTCAAAGTTAGGAATGAAAACATGGTTAGAGGCAGTGAATTAAACTTCAAATGTAATGCCTCTGATTTGCAGAAGGGAAAGGGGAAGTGCTAAGTGAATATAGGAAATTGCAGCATTATGCATTGTGAGAGCAATTCTTTCCATCCTTGTAGCTAATGGACTGAACAGAAAGCGAACAATTTATTTCATACAATGATTCACCAACACTTTGACAGGGTTTCCAATTCTGAGCTCAGTTTCATGTTCAGCTCCCTGTTTACTAGTGAAATAGTACAATTATCTGTCTACCTCTTACATTTTATAAGCAGGCAAGGTTGCGGTATCTGAAAAGAATAAAAATAACTGTATAAATCCTGAATGTTTAAGGCTGGAGGGAAGGGAAATGAAGCAAGTGTTATCTTTCCTGCAGACTATTGGATCATTCCTCTAAAAATAAAGTTAAATTCCCAGGGAAAATAGGTCCAAAAGAAAAATGCCAGTGGAGCTCGGTTTTCAATTTCTATTTAATGTTTCCCCCATCCAGGTTTGTGAAAGGAAATCACAAAACATTTCTTGTTTGAGTCCACTTGTCAAATTGTCGATAGTAAAGTAGCCAGAACTGTTACAGCTGAATTGGTCACATAAAACTCTGGTGAAAAAGGGATGCTTCTCCCAGAGGCATTTAGCAAATGTGCTAAGCTGCTTTACAAGACAGGATGACATTTTTCTGCCTTTAACCCCAGTTTTATTGAGAATAGAAATCACTTGGACTATAAGGACTTTCAGTTTTTATTCTGGAAATGTTTGTGGGCTAGCTCTGACTGCACACATCTCTTGCTCATGGCATCAGTGTGTTTGAATGGAACAGCCTCCCAGAAGAGCATAATTTGTTACTCATTAAGTTTGATTATTTCTGATATATCAGTATTTATCACTACTATTTGGTAGGAGATTCTGGAAAAATATATTTTAAAAGTCCCAAAGTATGAATTCAGTAGAGCTTCTGAAATCCAGTGAGTGTCAATGGGCTGGTGAAAGAAGATAATGGCTATAAAAATGGATATGAAAGCTATTAATAAGGATTACACGATGAACATTTGAGGATTTAGGAGTCTTATTTCAAATTGCATAGGTAAAATGGAAAAAAATTAAAGTCAGTAGCAGCAATTACCTGTTGCAGCCCCTTCTGCCAGATGGTGATGAGACGGTCACTTCATGGAAGAACCTGAGTCTACCTTAGCATAAAATATGAGTATAAAGTTGATGCTAAAATGGTGTTAGTCTGAGAGCCACTGAAATTGATGGCAGCAGCAGCAGTCAATGTGGGTGCTGAAGTCTGGGATCTAGCTGAGGAAGTAGGGTGGGCAGCAGTGGGCACCTGCCTTTGTTGGGAATGGCATCAGTGGCTTTAGAGCCCCTAAAGAGTAGGAATTTCATAGTGCCATTTTGCACATTGTTCCTGGAGACTCAGGAGGGAGCTCTGCATAGCAGGGAGAAAGTATATGCTTTTTGGGTATAGCAGAAAAAGAATAGACAGTCCTAAATGATTTTGGTCATTTAGGAGAGAGGAATTCAAGATTATCAATAGCAGAAGAGTAACCTCATCCTAGCTTATTAAGGAAAAAAAATCCTTATTTAAAAAATCCTTATTTAAAAAATCCTTATAAATCCTTAAACATTCCTGTCAAGTCCTAAACTATGAGTACCTCCCTGCACAAGAGGAATATCCTCAGTTCCAGGGTTCCCACAATGACACTGAGGGAGAGGGGTTAAATGTCTGCTGAGTCTCTGCATGAGTTTGCTGCTTTCATTTCTGGAAGCAGTGCTCTGGGCCTGGGTTTTCTGGGCAAGCCAGCAATGCTGGCTTTGTGGATGAGATTTGCACTGGTATAGTTTATCTGTTCCCTGTAAAACAGAGAAATGCAGCGTTCTCTTTAAATTATAGGAGTGAATGTGCGACAACAGGGACAAATTAGTCTTATGAGGTGTTTACTAGAGGGTGAAAAGGAATGTAAACTGTGAGTGCTTTTCTCTGTAAAGTTAGTCCTGGGTACAGCTCCTGCAAATGTAACATTACTTTGTGCCTCCATTCAGGTGCTTGGTTCTCACTCTGTGTTTTTCTGATTTTATCAAGTTCCAGGCAAACCTTGGCAGTTGTCTGAATTTAAGTGAAATCAGCCATTTTGTTAGCTCAGAAATAAATCACATATCTGGAAGAGCAGGAGAAATCTGCCAGAAGAGTTACCATGCTGTGGTAGTCCTTGGCAGTAACTCTTTGAGCTAAGTAGCACGTGCTATGGTGGCTCTGGAGCTGTCTGGGCAGAATTGGCACAAAACCATTGCTGTGACTAAGGAACCACAGCAGATTTCTCTGGATTCCCTAAATTCCTGAGCTTATGCTTTCTACTGGCATGGCATAAAGGACAGAAACCACAATCAGGGAGAAAATATATTTCCCTTCTCTTGGTAAGCAACTGGTGCAAACAGAAGATTTCCCTTTTCAGCACCAGCAAGTTCAAGAGAGCAACTGCTTCACTTCCAGCATCCCTGGCACTCTCACCTCAGAAGCTGGTGTAGGCAGGATTTATTTCCTGTGATTCCCTCTAGCAATCTTATTTTCAGTTGCCTGGAGCATGGTGAAAGGTGACTTGAGTTTCCTTTTCAGAAGATGGCTTCATCTTTGGTCCTGCAGAAAGGGCCTTTCTTTCTTACAGATTCCTGAAAATGTTGTTTGGTAAGATATCAGCATATCTACTTTGACACGCTTGCCTAAGTGCTTCACTGTTGGACATTTCACAGTTCTGGGACATGTAAAACCTTAAACAAAGGTCCTTTTTAGAAGATTGAAGCAAACAAGCAAGCTGATATTTCACTGCCCTCTTTCCCTTTTGTGTTTAAATTGCCATTTGCCCTAATTAATCTTGTGTGTGGTTCCTTAGCTAGGTAATACTTTTTCTTTTGGTGTGTATATGTATGTACATGTAAAATAAAAAGAGGCAAGACTATTATCCAAGCAGATTTTTCCATGGTCTCCTATGTCTCAATTGCTGCGCAGGGTTCTGAGGAGCTGCACGTGTGGTTCTCATGCAGAAAACAGAGCAAACATAACGTAACTAACCCATACTGACTACCAGATGCCTCAAAGTGTTCAGGACTTGTAGTAAACTACTGTTTTCTTTGGTCTGTCTCCACTCTGCCTTCTGATGCTTTTCCCTTTGATGCCCTGTGACCTCACTGCAAATGCGATGCCTTCTGCTCAGTGCCTTTGGACAGATGGACGGTGGTGCCAACAAGGAATCTCAAGAGCCAGCCCACTAGACTCTCTCCCATCATCCCTCAGAAGGATGGTAACTGATTAGCTGAAGATAATGGTTTCTGACAAGTGGTTAACTAGACTTAAAGAAATATTGTCTCTGTGAAACCAGAGTCTTCACACAGATATTTAAATCTTCGAGTCTCTGTCAGATGCAAGTGTTAGTAACCGTACTTTGCCAGCTGATCACAGGTCATAATTACAATTACTATCCTAGCCCAGAGAAGAGGCTCAGTTTATTTGTCCAAGTATTGATTAACAGGTGTAGTCAAGATTACTTCACAGAGGAGGAATAACCATTAATAGTGTTACAATTACAGCCCAGAAAGTACAGTGATGAGAGGCCAGATTGGAGCTTCAATAGATAAGGAGAGAGGCATTGTTTATATAATCCTGAAAATCTTAGGGCTGCTGTGTTAAAGGAGGTAACTAACCCAAGGGAACCACTGATGACAGGGAGTGGTTCATGTCCTTGGGTGGTGTGCAGGGAACTCTCCCCGTGGGGATCCTCAGAGGACAATATTTACCTGAGTGACATCTCAGGGCTGATGCATGTGTGGAGGTGTGAGGAGGCTGTATTTTGTTGCTGTAAAACCTTCAAATACAGCCATACCTGCACCAAGGATGGGAGGCCTTTTAGTCCCTGCTCCCTGTCTGGTCTGCTTGGGCAGGAGGGGGAAGGAGAGGACACAGCACAAGGTGACACCAGGACATCCTTCTCTCCTCCTTCTCATGTGGATGCAAGAAAACTTAAATTTTTTTTTGAAACTAAGTTTTGTGTGGAGCAATAAAATTTTGCAGAAGAAAACAGCAAGTTAGAGCTCATTAAGTTTATAGGGCTGGTGCTGGTTTATTCCTGAGAGTGAGCTGGAGCTTTGAGTTAAGAGTCTAACAGTCCCTGCAGCTCAGCAAGGAAATCCTGTGAAGATTCTGCCACTGTGGACAAAGATCAGAAGAATTTTCTTAGTGCTTTGTGTGTCAAAGCTCAAAGTCCAAAGGCCAGGTCACTTTGTCCTGCTCTGAGGGTGTTCAAATCTCTTGGATTAGCAGAGCTTCCAGAAAGCCACAGATGGAACCTCATCCTCCTGAACTTCTGGAGGTGGTGAAGCAGGACATACAGCAAGGATATGGCTTTATTGATGAAAAAGTTATTATCTGAAGTCAGAAAGTTCATATCCTCAGTCTCTTTGACCCCATTATCTAGACTTCAGCTAATTCGAAAGGTCTGTTCCAAAGTCAGTGAGTTCCAAAACACAGCCAGTTACTCTGCTGTCCATGGATCACACGGCAGGAGTGTGACTGTTCCTGCTGAACAGAGATTGCCCGTGGGCAGGCTGTGTGTGTGCTCAGATTCCCTCACACAGCCCACGCTCCCACACACGGCCCCAGTGGTTTATGTAAATTCATGCTCATCTCAATCTCTACACGTGTGGGCATATTTCACCCATCTGATAAGGAACAAGGGACACACCCCTTGCTATATACTTTATATTCAAACAACCTGGGGTTAATTTGATGCCAGGAGAACAGCTTTTAATTCCCCTTCTCAAGGCATTAAACTACCAACATTAACTTTCTGTGCTCAGCTCTTGGGGTCTACAAGGAAATGGTGTGAGCAAATTTGATAGCAGGTATATTGGCATGTGAATGTAAATTAGGTAGAGAGCTGTAGGCAAAATGAATATCAGGCTAAGATGTGCAGTAATTTACAAAGGAAAAAATTGAACCAAATTAAGCTCGAGCTAAATTTTTTTTCTCATTGTGTTGATAGTTTGAGTGTTTGATCTGTATGCTGTGGGTAGATTGTTTGGAAATAGTAGCTGATGAGTTCTTTTGTTAGTGAAAATGCAGAGGCCTCTTGTGTCCCACTCTTAAATGTAAAATCTCTTTGACAGAGCAAGTCTTACCATTAATTGGATTTATTTCTCTCAATGCTCTGTTTTTCCTTCCTTACCTACTCTCCCTCAAATTCTACAAAAAGATACAGGCTTTACATTTCACCAATTTGGGTGCATAATCTGGTGGTGTTCTTTTTATTTACAGACTAGGTTCTGAGTAGAGAAATGTAGATAAACAATAATCTGCCCAACTCACAGATACTCTTTGCATGTCTCCTCTTTACCACTGCTACAATTTATCACTTCACTACAAAAGCTTTGTTAGATTTTATGGGGTATTTGTAAAAGTCAAGAGATTCCAGAGACTTTTACCCTTCTATTCAAGCTAAGGGAAAATATCTCAAAGCTTGCAGCTCTTTTGAGCAAAATCATTGCAAGCAGGTCCTGCCCTTTCTTAAATTGGTAAGGTGACAGCTTGAGCTCATCCTCTGAGTGCCACTGTGAGTCTGATCACCTGGGGAGAGTAGTGTCTTACAGACAGGCAGATCCCAAGCCATTTTGGTAATTATAGGTGAAAACTAACAGCTTGCCAGTGCATATTCTTGAGTGCCCAAGGCGTGTGCTTACACCAGGAGCCTTCCCAGTACAACTGCTGCATTCAGTGGTTCTGCAGCAGCTTGTCCAGGGGGCCCCTGGGGAGACCATCTTGTAAATAGAATAATCAGGAGAAAATAAGTGTGATGGACAGCAGTTTTGCAAGCTCCTAGCCAGCTGGAGTTGGGAGACCCCATGCTAGCTAATGCAGCTACATGATTGTCAGGTGCTGGCTGGGCAGCTAACCAGGCCTTTCAGTGGTAAACCAAAGTAAAGCTCCTTCTACTCAAAGATTGTGTATAATGTTTCTTGATTGCGTCTACTAATAAATTTTCCTCTTCCACCAGCCTAATCTTACCTGTTCATTTCTTTCATGAGGCAGTGAAGTTTCAATCTCATGATGGAACAGGGAAGCACAAACTGTCATCTGTAATATCACCAGCACTGACATCAGGCTGTCGATTTTCTATTGATGTAGGAGTCAAAGTGGCAGCCCACTGGTAGGAGAACAGCTGTGTCTTCAACAGGACTTTTCCTGAACTTAGGTATTGGTGTCAAAACAGATGGTGCAAAAGAATACTTTAGGTAAAGTGTAGACACCTACAATATGCATGGAAAACCACCTTTCCTGTTTACACCCTGAAGGTGTTTGAATTCCTTAAGGGTCCCAAGGCTTGACTCTGGCATTTTCCAATGCCTAAATCACTGAAAAAACCCAGAAGTGCCATTATTAGGACTAGGAAATAGCTTAGGTTCAAACGGGATTTCCAGTTAGGCATTTCCCTTGGCAAGTCCCCTGAAAGTCATGAACAACCTGATTGGAACCAGGAATACTAATTTCACAAAATTAGGAATGTGTGATCCTTCCCTTTTAAAACACAGGTAGGCATAGTCTCCCTCCTCCTCCCAAATACAACAGCCATCTGGAAGTGGCACTGAACAAAGGCATAAGAGGTTTTCTGCCTAAAGGAAAGGAGCCCAGCTCTGCTTATCTGGGCTGGAGATCCCAGCCACCAATGCATAGTCCATCCCTGCCCTGAACCTGGCTTTGTGCATTAAGAATGGGAGGGAGCAAGGTGAAGTCTGGCATTAGGACAGAGTTACTTGAGTTTTACTTCTCCTTTACCTTAACTATCACTGCTTAGAGTGAGTATTCCTCCCAGAGGCACAGTGGGAAATTGAATTAGCATGGAAACTATCTTTCCTAGATTAAAAAAAAAAAAAAAAAAATCTAGAAGTTGTTCTAACTGCAATGTGTCCATCAGCTATTTAAAGAGTTAACAAGGCTGACATGACTGCCTCACAGAGCACCAAAGTTAGGCTTCTGTTAGAACAGAAGCTCCTGTGTCTCTTCCAGCCCCAGGACTCCACTTCCTGCAAAATTCCTGAGTTTCTAACCATTTTGTTTGCCAAGATAATCTTCCCACAGTCTAACTAAAATAACATTGTCTGTTTGAGTCTGCAGGCAGCATTACCAGAAAAGGGTGAACCTTTCCAGACCATTCATCTCAGCAAAGTACCAACCTCTCACTGAACTGGTTTCACTCAATGTCAGTGCCACTTGTATTGCTGTGTTTTTTATCTGAAGGTTTGGAGGGGCATGCAGGGTAGGCAAGCACAGGAAAGAAGAGCAATGCCATGGAAAGGAAGAAGGCATCAGCCATCCTCTGCATGTGGTTGATGGATTAAGCCCCTCTGGTGACAGCAGAACAAATGGGAGCTGGAGCTCTGACCAGCTCACCCACTGCAGCCTCCCCTGAGAGCAGCCCCCTCACATATTTCCCTGCTGCCAAAGGTTGAAATCTTTCCCCAGCACCAGCTGAGATCACCCTTCCTGCAGACTGGGCTGGTTGCCTCTTGTCCTTCTGCCTTGTCCTGGTCTTTCTGCTGCTTTAATTCCAACCATCACAGAGACTGGTATGAGTGAGTATTGTGAATACCCTGAGTGCTGTTAACCAGAGATGTAGTGACACCCCAGCAGCTCCCTGGAGGGTCAAGTCTTCTGTTTACCCTGTATCCAAAGAGCAGCCTGTGTTTGCCCATGTCTCTATTGCAGTGTCTCCTTCCCTGCCCAGGTTCTTCTACCGAAAACCTCCCCTTCCCCAGTCTTCTCTGGGTTTTCCCTCACCTTGAGGGAAAAACCCTGAGGGTTTTCAATACACTGCAGTCAGGCACTCTTCTCTATGTCCCTTGAATGGGACTCCTTGCTTTTAGTTTCTGGTTTTTTTCTGAGCTATTCTCTCTATACCCAGAATTATAAAAGTGGCCACTTCCAAGGGCTAGGACTCCTGGAGCACCTCTTCTCTGATGCTTCAGGTGTGAATATTGTAACTTTGTGTGCTCCAGCTTTGGTACCTTTGTTCTGGGTACATGACAGAGAAAAATTCAAGGCTGTGCTGCAAAATGTTTGTCTTTCTTCTTTTAAGGCTAACAACCATACCCCATGATTTTTTCCTCCTCTCTCTCTGTTCTATAGCTTTTTCACACCTCTTCACTGAAGAACTCCTTCAGAGGCACTAAAAGGAGTCCCTACTTCTTTGGAGAAGAGGTGGTTAAAAAGGCACAGGACTGTGGGGGGGGAGAAGGGGCTATGGAGCTGAGCAAGGCTGAGTCAAGACAGAGTAAAAGGCAGCATCAGCTGAAGTCAAGGAGAGGTAAGGGCCTGGAGGGATAGGGGAGGGAGGGCTGTCAGAGCCTGTCCTTCATTGACTGAATAAATAACCCACATGGCAATAACAATAAATAATTTTATGAGGAGCTAGATAAGCTTGTAAGGGGGAAAAATGGTAGGGGGTGTAACTTAAAATTGAGGAGGAAAGCAGCTGAGATGGGTTTCCCTGTTGCCATCTGTCCTCTATTTGGCAGCAACTCATTTGTGAAAAAAGCAATCAAGAGTAGTTTTTGATCTTAAGATATTTCAGTTACACTCAGTGAAAATCCATGATGTTTCTCCTTTAGCTAGGTTTTTCTGCTCAGAGTTGAAAGCATTTCCCTGTCTTAAATCCTATTTTGTTAAACCTGGCAATGAGTAAAATCACAAGTTCCTTAAGAAAATCCTCTGGGCTTGAAAAGGGACGTGTTCATTACCCTTGTAATTAGCAGGGAAACTTGACAGGGCACTCAGTCCCCTCTAGTTACCCTCCTCATAGCTCCTTAATCACTGGGTGCAATTCAGATTGTAGATTGCCACTATTTAATATGTATTGTAGAAAACACTGATTATATTTCAGTTTGAAATGCTTAAAGAGCTGGGCCATGAATATTTCTGTCAACCTGTGTCTCTTCCATCCCCAGGACTCCACTTTCTGCAATACAGCTAATGCCTCAAAATGCAGTTTGGGTTTTGCTTTCTGCAGAGCTGATCTTCACATGGAGGAAAGGTTACCTTGGGAACAAGGTTAAATGATAGGCTCATGGACCCACTCTCTTATTTCCCCTTTATGATGGAAATGTAAGATGTTGTGAATGGTTTGTCATAACATATGCCAGCAGAAGCATGCCAAAAATAGCAATCTGCAGCAGCACACGGTATGTAACGCTTGCATACTTCTCCAAGAGTTAGGGAGATCATTGGAACAACACATGTCAGATGCTATTACTGTCATATTGCTGGGGCCATCTGTTAGAGGCCAAGATCAAGACCTGCTGCTTTCCCGGGAACAGCAGCTCCACAAAGGACTGTGGCAAATTAAACTAAATCTGCTCAGGCCCAGGGAGTTCATCTAAGGGATTTTCTTGTTTTATTTCAAGATTTCATCAGGGATAAACCCAGCAGTATATTTTAGATACTGCTCCAGGGGAACTCTGAGGAAATGTTTTTTAATTCTTTTTTGTTTGTTTGCTATGGGGGTTTTTTTTGAAGGACTAAATTGCAGGTCCAAGATAAGGACTGAATTGTCAGGACAGGATGTGCACATTTGCACTCACAGCTGTGCTTCTTGGGAAAACATGTTCATAACTGAAGTTCATACAAATGTGCACACTAAATTCTTTGCAGCTACTGAACAATAATTTGACAGCAACCTGGAGTTGAATATGACAACCGATTAATGCAGTTGACCACACAGGCACAAATTTTAAAGCAAAGGAAAGACTTTGGAGGTTCCGTATGGAATCTGGATGTCAGTTCCTCCTAGTGGTCTTCAAAATCTCAGCCAGGATACCCGTTAATGTGTTTATTAGAAGTAAGATGAAGTTCTATGTAATTTGGATCCACAGGAATTTTGCTACTGGCAGCAGTAGGCTGGATTTCACACGTACACTTACTGTATCAGTATAGTTACTCACACACACATATATCTATTCATATACATATAGATAGATGTTTTCAACAGTATTAGCATAATGGCACAGTTTTTAGTTCCACTGCATTTGTAGAAATTTACGTAATGGGCATATGTTTTCCTGACATGTTTCATAACAGTTCTAAACAACGTCCTTGCTGGCACCAGAACACTGTACAATTAAATGTATTGATGTGGAAGATGTGAAGTCTCTGTTATGAAGACAGACGTGGTTCAAATGCCATGCAGTGGGAGTAGTTTGCAAATGTAGGAAAATGACATCATAGATCTGAAATATTTTTGCAGAGGTTTTGTTTTGCTGCATGTTGGTGAAAGACTTGGACCCAGCTCCTACCCATCCTGCACTTTCCACCTAGTAGAGGAACTTGCACCACAAAAAGCCTCCAAAGCTTTGCTTTAACTCTGCTGCAGAAAGAGGTTCTGTTTTGAAACCTCAGGCTGTGCTACAGCAGAAGAGTATTTCTATGGACTCAGGATGTTCACAGTGAGTGCCTCACTCTGCTCCTCGGGGAGCCCAGCACAACAGGGTGCCTTAGCAAGAGAGACTTTTCAGAGCAGAGGAGGCTCAAATCTGGTACTAAAATAAGGAGAGAGTAGTGGGGAGTCTGCAGGGCAGAAGGGAGGTGCATGGGGAAGAGAGAGGACTTCTGGGGATTCTTGGCTGGCAACACCTCATTGTTCTGATTGCTGGCTATTTCCACTTTTTACCCAATGACTGTTTCACGTAAAATCTGTGCATGGTCCTTGGAGTAGGGGTAGGATCCAAATCTCCATTTCCAGGAGAGCATTCTCATTGGCAGGACAGAGATCTGAAGTTTATTAACTATACCTTCAGGACCTTTTGCTTGTGGAGGTCTGACTCTGGAGAGAGGACAATAACTTTATGCTCACAGCAATTTTATAATCTACTGCTGTTCCATCCTCTGGGTCTCTTGCAGGAAACTGGTGTCAGAAAGATGCTGCTGCAGCTTTTGCCAGGAAGGAGTAATGATCCCAACTGCAGCACCCTCTGTACACATATCACTGTCTGGGGATGCTCACAGTGCAAACTGATTATGCAGTGCAGAAGTACTTAACAACTTTCTATTTATTTCCTTTGCAGGAGAAATTCCCCAAGTGGGTCTCTGTCAGTCCTCCCGACCATTTCTACTCATTGCATTGTTCAATCAGATGTGTTAAAAATACATTTTTGAAAGCCTTGTTTGATTGAAATTCATCGTGTCCAAATTAATTTGGATGATCTGGAAACCTGTTAGTTCCTTGGAGGAGGGAAGCAGGGAGGAAGTGAAAGATGGCACAGCAGTTTGGAGACAAGCAAAGGGTGTGTTTGCAAACCACAGGTACTAT
Source organism: Rhipidura dahli (assembly GCA_013399225.1). NCBI lineage: Eukaryota > Metazoa > Chordata > Aves > Passeriformes > Rhipiduridae > Rhipidura > Rhipidura dahli. The sequence goes on from VXAC01001162.1 coordinate 2,370,004, forward strand.
GGAGATATTTTTCACCCCTGAGAAGTGCTAACCTAAAAGAGAAGCCTCCATAGTATGAAATAACCTCCCCTTCTCTCCCTCTCTTGGTTTAATCTTAGTATTATCTGGGGCAGAAATGATTTTCTGGTTTTGAATTTTGTGCCAAATGACAAGTTCCCAGGACAAGGCATTTCAGCTCACTGAGACTGATGTTCTTGTCACTTTTACTGCCACCTCCAGCACAAATGGGCAGCAATGCCAATTTCCCTGAGCAGCTGCTGGCATCTGTCACCAAAAGGGACTCTGGGGGAATCCACCAGCAGACTGACTCCAGCTGAGGGACCACACAGCTTCCATCATCTCCAGTCTGGGGCAGGTGTAGCAGTAGTCAGCATGACTAATCTCAGAGGACTGTCTTGGATTAAGCAAAAGCTTGAAGTTCATTGTCTGGCAGATTTTGGGCTGCAGAGGGTGGTAATTTTTGACTGATATGTGTTTTGACAATGTGTTCAAACAATTCTGAAGACTTCCCACAATTGGAGTGCTCATGTTACCTCCTAGCTGGCACTTCAGAGTATTCTCCAATTTCATTTAATATCTGCATGTGACCAGAAATGCTCTCAAAAATTGTTCCACTTTTACATTCAGGGAAAAAGGACAGTCAATTCTTTAATGATCTGACCTGCACTGAAGCAATTTCTATAATTTTCATAGTGGTAATAGAGACTTTGGTAAAGCAAAACCTAAACCATCCCAAACTGTGCTCTCCCATGAATGAATTCCATCACAAAATCTGCCTGTGTGAGGACTGCAGGACCTCAAACACAAGATGTGTTAACATGGAGGCCATGTCCAATCTCAGTCATAACGACACACAGAGTATTTCCAGTTCCACTGCCAGACACAAAGTCATTCCTTGCTGCAAGTGGTTTGTTCGGTTCCAGCAAAGAGGCAGCTCCACCATAGGGGCTGTCCAATTATGTGTAATTTTTCAGGAAAAGCTGTAAAAAATATTTTCCTTCATGAGCCTGAGCTTGAGCTGTGTATCTCTAGTGACACAGTATTTTTGTTCTGCATGACTTTTTGTGGTGTTTCGTGATGTGACAGGTTTCAAATATTTAGTGATTGTAAGATTAAATTGCGTAGTGTAAAGGTGGCAGAAGGATAATGTGTTTGTTTGCTGCTTTCTTGCTTGATTTTCCTTAGGTTAGAAGAGGGCAGAAGAATTCAGATAAACCAAAGCTAAAATGCGTTTTTTCAATATTGAGGAAATACAGACTTACTTGTTTGCACTTGGAATGTTCTTTAATGAAGGCAACCCTTGGAGTAATAGTATATATGGGGGAGGCTGAGGCTGGAGCTATTTCTCCTAAGGGAATTATGAATTAATATGTGTTCCTCTCTTTTCCTCTAATTTCTTTCTGCTGGTAGGAAAAATTATATCCATAATGTAGCTTCAGTCCATGTCATTTAATATCCTAGACTGGTTCCCCCTTGGGATGTAGGGGAAGTGGGAAGAGGAGTATATTTAGAAAAGGAGATAGTTTGTCAAGATTTTAAGAGCATTTTGGTCAAAACAAGACCCCTAAAATGCACTGGATTCAATAGGGATTATTTAAAAAATATTTTCTAGCAATTCTGTGCTGCTTTTACTGTATTCTATGGTTTCTGGATTCAGGGATGGAAAAATTGCAGCTTGCCTTCCTAAGCCAATTCTTACAGTATTGTTAGAAATGAATAGTGCCAGCCTGTCCCTGCTGATGACTGTGTGTGGGTGCTCAGGGAGAGAAAGTGGGAAAATCCCTAGGGAGCCTTGCCAGCACCCAGCGCTGCTGGTCCAGCTCCCCGTGTTCTGCCTCGATGGTGGGGAACACCTCTCCTCCCTGGGGAGCTGATCTGGTGCTACACATCAGCCTTTTGGGTCCTCTGTCTCTCACCAACCCCTCTTTCCTCTGCCAGTGTGGTGACTCTACCCTGGAACTCCTTGTGCCTTTGGAAATGAGCTGCTGTGCTTCCCCCTTGAAGAGCAGCCACCCAGGGAGGAGGCAGGTATTAAGCCCCTTTCCACTGCGCCAAATGCCTGTTCCTTGAAAGCACAGAGTCACAAAGCCATTCAACACACTCTCACATCACTAGGGGGAAGCCATTTATTCATTTTATCTGCTTTTTCCCCTGGGAAAGTAGTCCAAAACCTGAAGTGTCATTAGGAAAAGCAAGAGGAATACTGACAGTTCTTGTTTTGCAAATTGTCAAATGAACCTATTTCCCACTGTTGCTAGTAATGTCTTTCATTATGGCTTTAATGAAATTGCATTGACATATTTATGGTCTAATAAAAGAAAAAAAGATACCCTGGAAAAGAAGTTTTCAGAAGCTGAAATGTTTTAATAATGGTTTCATAAATTATTTTGATTTTTTTTTTAGTCATAAACTTTGGCAAAATGAGTGTCATATTATTCAAAACCGCTAATGAAATGGTCTCTGGACTGTGCCATTTAAATCCTGTAAGATGTATTTTCTCCTGCCTCTCCTTTAAATTCAATGCCCTTCATTTTTAACATCAATGGGAAGCTGGCTACAATGTATTGTATCTTCTTCCCACACAGACCATTCATCCTCTGTTATATTTTCCTACTCTCTTATCACTGGGAAAACAGCACTTTGACACACCATTTTATGATTTATACTTTTAAATACCCACCTGATCCAGTTTTATTATGTCCTCAGTTGTTGAATTCAGCTAGCTTGAGTTAAAGTAGAGACTTAAGCATCTGTTTTGAAATTGTTAGGGATTAGCCAGAAAATTTTGAAATTATTCTGATGAGCATCTGTCAGTTTTTTTGTGGGGCAGTGGTGAGAGCTTCCAGATAGATTGTTGTGTCTGGTGGATTTAGATCTGGGCTCTTCCTAAACCTAGGACCCAATCTGTTAATTGTACTCATTTGAATGAGTGCAGTTCTGGTTTCAATAATAGATAATGCATAATTTTTTTAGTATTTTTTTTCTTTTGTAAACTCATAAAATGAGTCTGACTGAGAGCTTTGTATATTCACTTCAATTCTATGAGTCAGCCAGTTGCTGTTTCCAGCTCAATTAACATCTGAATTGGCTTTTATGAAAAAAAGGGCTATTGGTTCTATCCCAGAGGTCACAGCAGACTAAGAAAATAAAGGTCACGTTTTATCTTGAATTCAGGATGTACAGATGTTATAAAAAGATAAAATCTGAAATCCAGAAGGAAAAGGAAGCCTTATCTGCAACTATGCTATGTATATGTAAATTGTAACAGATGATTTACTGGTAGTATCTTTTTTTTTTTCTTTTAACAAAGAAATGTCATAAAGATAGGCAAAAGAAAAAAACTAAAATGGACCAATGAATAACAATACATACTCAATCTCTCTTAAATATGCAACTGGGGGAATATATGCTAGTTTTTTAGGATATGGCTAATAAATATATTGAGGCTTAGTGGCAAATCTGCCTTCTTGGAACAATAGTTCCTATATCACAGATGAAAATAAGGATATATGCATCAAAAATAAAGAAGAGAAACAATACATATACCCCCGAGACCTCTGTATAATTCAAATCAGTTGTCTGCAAGAGAGTTAGAAAATACTTCATACATTCAGGGAACACAGCTTTCCATCAGAGAAATAAAATAGATATATCTAGGATGTATCAGCATTGGTCTCATATTTCCTTTCTCTGGGGTTTACTCTGATGTCATTTCATAGTAGTCTTACTTTTCCCTTTGAAACTCACCATTGTTAGCTCAGATGCAGGGACAAGGAACATTTCAGAGTCAGAGCTCTTGGCACAATTTTTGCTCATGTTGTAATTTCATCCTGTTTCACATTTTCAGTCTCCTCCTCTGTCTGCTCTAACTTCTGGATGAGCAACTGCAGAGTTCACTATGTTTGAGACAAGCCAAGTGCTAAACTAATAAATAATCTCATCCTCCATGATGTGGTGGTGGAGGACATGGTGGCACAGAGTACAAGGAGTTTGGCCCATTTTTTCAACAAAGATGTGTGTGATAGTCTTCTAAGTTTTTGGAAGGGGTTGTTGTTTAAAGCTGTTTGTGGCTATGACAAGTATATTTGCTTATCTGCCTGTTCAGAGGTGCTTGCTCTCTCTGCCTGTTGTCCACCTGCCTATTTATGACCAGCAAACCTCAGGAGTGTGGCTGCAGTGGCATATGCACTTACTGAAGTGTCATGCTTAAATTTGGGCAAGTTGTTCTACTGAAATCTGCCTGCTCCCTGTTTTTCACATTATAATATACACTTAAGTGAGTGCAGTCTCAGGCATCTGGGTGGGATGTTCTGTTCAGTCTCACAAAAGGCTGAGATGGAGTAAATGAGCTCCCTAAAGTTGCATGTGGTTCTTCAGCAGGAACAGGAGCTGCAGTGAATTTCTTTGGAGGTCATTAGAATTTGCCAGCAACCAACAAGAACAGAATATGAGGGTGTTTGTGGTTTAACGTGTGTGTGTTTGAGCACTAGTTTGCCACATAATAATCCATTGCATTTATGGAAACAATGAATGATTTTCCAAGGATCATAAGAATATAGGAGTAGATTTACAGTCCTGTGTCCTGCCTTTTGTACCTTAAAAGCAGGTGAAGCAATTCTGCAGCAAACAGGTTGTAGGGCTTGGCTTTCATGTGATGTCTCATCTGAGTCCCAAATAGAGATCTGCATGATCTTAAAGCAGCACCCTTACATACCCATAGAAAAATAAGTTTTGAACTGTGACATTACAGCCTCCATAACAGGTTGAGGTGCTGAATCTCCCCCAGCTTTATTTTATAAAATGTCTTTTGTTTCTTGTGATATAGCCATACCTAAAACATAAACCAAACCACAAATATAATTTAGCATCATTCATTAGAAGCCCATACCAACTAGGTAGGTCAGCTGTTACCTCTAAAAGGCCTGGAATTTATTTGGTTGTCAGAATGGTATAAATGTTCTTAGAGGTGTTCTAAGGATGATTCTAAACAAGAGATTCATAAACTAACAAACTTTGTAATGTATGTGCACAAAAATTTACTGAGTATGTAGTGTATTTCTTACTAATTAGCAGAGGCTGCTCTATGTCTTCAGGAGACACAGAGATTTGAACTTAGCTAAAATTTTAGTGCAAAATTTAGAACTCAACTAATTCCTAGCCTAATTTCTGACTACTAAATTCTATATTGTTTATTATTTTGTCTAAATAATTACTGACTTGATAGTACTCCTGATCCGTTTTAATGGTGAGGTAAATGTGTCTCAGGCTGTATCAGAAGAGAGTTTACTTTTCATTTAATGTGAAACTTCAGTAGAAACGCTCCCTGGGTTTTTACAGGATTGATCATTATGTTGGAGACAAAAAAGTATATTTTTCTTGCATGCTATTTAGTTTTAAGAGATGATAACACACAAAAAAAGAAGATTTTTTTCTTGCACAGAAGTAAATAGCAGCCATTTGATGAATCATTGCCACAAGTGTAGCAATTAAATTTCACTCCTCAGGCAGTTTGTTTTGAATAAAAATATTGCACAGTCCCTTACCAGTGTTTCCTATATAGCTTTAGATTTTGTAGGGAATAATGGAAAGCTGGAAATGCAGGCCTGTTTGTTCTCCTGATTTGTAAAAGAGGAATTGTAATGTGAGGCAGTTTGGAAAAGAAGGGTGTCTGTGCAAGGAAGCCAAATTTGAATCCATGCCTAGCTCTATAAACATCACCTTTATTCTTCATTATGCACCACAGAAAGTGAAGTGTCTTTGTGTTTCTTAAATCACTGGTCTATTGCCATTCAGGGTCTGCAGCCGTGACATTGCATCTGTCTGTGAAGCTGAATTCAAAACACCCTCACTCTGGCTCAGAAAGCAAATGAAAGGCTTGGGTCAACTGATGACAACATTTGGAACAAGAATTTAACTGGTTGCTTGAGGGTAAAGGGGTTTGCATTTGCTTATTGGTCCCCTGATCCCCTCAGGCTGAGCCACACTTCATTGTGACAGCTAAATTTTGTTATGGATCTGAATTGATGTAGCTAATGGAGCTGGACCTCATGCCTCTGACCTTTCCTGGTCCTCCCTGTCAGACTGGACTGGCTATTCTCCAAACTGCACCTGGGGCTGCCTTTGCTGAAACCCATGAGCCAGTGCTTACTGCACAGATCCTTTTTAGGTGCCTTTGCTTTAGAGCCCACTGCTTACATTTACAACCGTGGCATTACAAGTGTGAATTCTCAAATAACAAGCTATTTACCTGTAGATTCAGTGTTACTCTGGCATCTGTAGGTATCTGGTCTCCCCTGTTAGTCCAGAATAACACTGTAAAGGTCAGCTCAGGGCAGGAATCACCAAAATTCCCTACTCACATTATGAGATCTCTCCCAGTTTTGTTGTCGTTTCAGTGGAATCTGTAGTTTCTTCTAAAGAAATGCCTGCTCCTCACAACTCCTCTAAAAATCTCCCTGAGGTTTTCTATGTGATAAGTTGTCTCTAAAATAATTTCATGAGTAAAGCTGGTACAGTATTTCAGATCTGTTCCTGCAGAGAGAGTAGGACCATTGCAGGAAGGGGGTTGCCTGGATGTGCTGTTTAATAACTCTTCATCTGTGATAGAACTTAGCATAGCTACAGCAGGATGAATAAATTGTTCTCAGTCACCTACCAGTGGAAATTTTTCTTCACAGCATCACTTTAAAAAGGAAGCAGTTCCCTTAAAATGTTAAATTGATGTTCCAGCTGAGAAAAATAACAGTAACTTTTGAAAGAGAATTTGATTTTTGTACTCTTCTGGTTTAACACCCGGTAGCCTTAGGTATCTGCAAACATATCCTGAATACATAATCAGCCTGTGCTGAAACCAGCACAAGTTTCATATCTCTTGTAAATACAATTCCTACAAAGGCTGGTTGCCTTACCTCAGTATATGGAATCACTGCATGAACTTACAAAGTGCTCTGAAACCCTTTAAAGTGCAGTACATCTGAGTAAACGACATTCTGCATTATTGTAATGTTGTGGGGATAAATGCCTCTTTTAGTGACTGTGAGGGGACTACAAAGCTCTGTTGTTGTAAAAGTTTGATTTTCCATTTCTCGGGGCTGGAAAATAGAATAGAGACTTGTCCTAGCCTTCTGGCAGAATTGACAAATCATTAATTCCATTGATTTTCACAGTAGTGAAATTTATCAAAATGAAGTCCATTTGTATTAGCAAAAAAGGTTACAGGCCATGGCATTGAAAGCTTTCTTTTCGTGCTCTTGCTTTTATACTTTCACCTTTATTTATTTGTTCTTTTTAAAGCACTGTTACATACCATCAGGTGCTTAGAAGCTGCAGACAGAGATTTTCAGGGAGAATCTCCTGTTGAGTCATGAGGTGCCGAAAGGACCCCCTGGCTTTCTCAACTCCTCAGAGAGGAGTCAAGGTGTGCCTGGATCCAGTCCTATTCCCAGATTTGGTCAACAATTTATGTCTAAAGGGGTAACTGAGCCTTTATATGACTTTGTATTACAAGTTTAAGGATGGCCAACCAATTAGTTATTTATTTAAATTGATGATAATAATGATTAGACTAAAAGACTTTAGTCTGAATTGAATTTAGTTTGAATACTGTTGCTATACAGTATAGATAGTAATAGCTACAAGTATAGTGCACTATTTATTACATCAATAATTTCCAAGCTAGCAAAATAATTATTAAGAGAGATTGATGTTACCACTAGCTACGAGTGTGGCCAAACATCTTTCACTCAGCCTCAAGGTGTAATCTTGAGGTGCAGCCCCTCTCAAGGGAGGAATATCCACATGCACTCCTAGAGGGAGTATGCTAGAAACGCCTGCTGTTAAAAAGTGGGAATGTGCTTTTACAGTACACAGTGATTGGCTGTCAGTCACAGGTTTCTAGGCCAGCAGTATCAGCTCAGCAGCCTTTAGCTCAGCAGCTTTAGATAAGTTATCAGTACTATCACTTGTTGGTTCCTTTATCATGAAAATTTTCTGCCACATCCCCACAAGTGAAAGTTCCTGTCAGGGTACAGTGTTTTTCATATTCTCAAAGTAGTTAACTTTGGGATTGTTGTCAGTCTGGTCTCAGCACTCTTCTGCAGTAAAAGCAGCACGACCTTCCTTCTACATCCACTGATCTAAATAGGGTAAAGTTGGAGCTGTTTTACCCCCACTTAGGCACAGGAGCCTGCTTTGTGTATCTTGTGAGGAACCTAGAGTAGCTGACTATGAAGCCTTCTTGTCCATTGCACTCAATGTGCTCTACATCAAAATTGCAAATACATCAAGTGCTGAATGAATGTTTGCCAGTCTTCAGAAGGGTTTGAGAGTGGAAAAGGACTGCATGCAGCAGGTAAGCCCATTGCACTTCCACCCCTACCCAGCCTGCAAAATTCAGCGATGAAAAGGTCATTTGAAGGTGTTTGACTAGGAGCAAATTTCCTTTTTCTTGATTTCAGGAAGAAAACACTCCATTTCCTGCTTTGTGGGCTTGCCCCATTCCAGCAGGTGTTGGTGCTGGCTGGTGTATGTGAACACAGCTGCTGCTGGGGGCTGTGCTGTGCTTCCACTGGACATCAGCCTCTGGATGCCGTGGAGGTGCACAAGAAGAGAAGGGTTAAGGGTGATTTCTGATTAAAGTTCCATTTGCTGATTCTCTTCACCAATTTATATCCAAGTGCTACTTTGCTAATTAATGACTGCTCATGAAATGCCATGTGTCAGCAATGAATCACTTATTTTTGTTGCACTTCAGTAGTATATGGCTAATGAGCAAGGACAACTCATATAATTAAAGCCTAAAATAGCCCTGTCGGTAGGACACAATCAAGAGTTTATATCTTGCTGCAGTGTGTGGACCACAGTATATCACTTTCCTGTCTTTGCCTTTGGTAGTTTTACAAGGAATAAAAATTGAAAGTTGAAAAAATTTGGGATAATAAATTTTTTTTTCAATGGTAGTAGTATGAGGAATTGAATTTCATTTTCGAAGAACTAAAATCCTGTCAGTTACCTGGATCTGGCATAACCTTAAAATAAGACTGTCTTAATTATTGCCTCTAATGGGCCTCATCAAGCTCAAAACTAATTAAAAAAATAAATAAAAGGGAGTAACAGCCTGGATGTAATGGGGAAAGTTAGTAAAAAGTTACAGCAAAATCTGTAGTTTGTGTCTCCACAGCTGCATGTAGGTAAGGAAAAGTGAGAAACAGGGACAAGCCCACTGTGAATGTGCATAACCAGCTGTTCATACTTAAAACAATACCTTGAAAAATCTGCCACTGAACCAGTAAACCAGCAAATAGCATTTTTCCTGTTTGACTTGGTCAGTGTTAACACAGTTAGGATTTTGTATTTTCATTCATGAGAGGTGGGATCAAGCCTCTGGAGAGCATTTGGTCCACCTATGCACTCTGCATCCCTTTCCCCACAGTGTTATACGTCATGGTCTGAACCACTGAGGCAGTCCACTAGTTTTCCTCACAGAATAGGAAAAAAAAAAAAAAATCATATTTCTGAGAAAGCAAGTAGAATCATTAGTCAAAGTACCTCATGTTAGTAGTGGTATGCACAAAAGACATTTGCGAATGATTTCTTAGATGCAGCATTGGAAAAACTGCATCCCATCTCATCTGTCAAGAAATAAATCAGTCCCTTGTAAACCCATTTATTCTGATGAGCATATAAGGGAAGGGGAGGAATATATGTAATCTGTTTTGAAATGATAAGGCAAAAAAGGCATTATGGAAGGCATGGGAAGAAAAACAGACCTTTTATTTCTTAATTTTGGATACAAAATATTTCAATGTTTAGGATTTTAAGTTTTCAATAGAAACCAGTTTTATGACATGTTCCTTCCAACAAGAGCCCCTAACGTTACCCTTCCACTCCCTTTGGCACACACCTATGTAGAAATTCAAGTTTCTTTAAAGGATCAAAAACCTCGGCCACCAGTTGTGACCACTACTGCTGGAAAAGAGCAATAAAAGTGAACATCTCTTTTCCTTGAAATAGGTTCTGATCTTGGTGCTCAGCAGCAATAACAGCTACAGCTGTCCCAGTAGTGCATTGGCTAGAGCCTTTGTATTGGCCTCATGCAACAGTTTAAAAAAATCCTATGAAATGAGGATGTTTTCTGAAATGACTTCTACAGATTCTCAGAAGGCTTTGTGAGTGCTTTTTGTGAGAAAGGCTCCCACTCTGGGGTGTAAAGCACAGTGGGATTTTAATCTCTTTATTTTCACAGGATTGTTTAGGGAAAATACTCAACTCAGGCTGAGTGGTGAAGACCTTAATCTCCTTATTGAAAACACTACAGCCCTTCCCACTTGGACTTGCTTGAGTGTTAAGCTATGAAGGCAGATGTGCTGCCTGGATTTTATTCCCTTCACAGTTCTGCTGTGATCTCCAATGACATCCTGACACTGGAGAGTTCCCCAGTGATAAACTGGGAGACAATTCCTCCTGTTGACATCTGCTCTTCCCTTGCATTGACAAGGCTGTGGATAACCACCCTCCATCTGAGCAGTGAGATTGTGAGAGATGTTCTATGGAATTAATTCAGATATTTCTGGTCTCTTGACTTCCCTTTTGGTCAAGTCAACTTCTTTGTAACTGAAGAGTAGAGGCAGGGATAAAAGTATGAGACTGTAAGAGCATCTGCAAAATGGGCACTTAATGTTTTTCAAAAACATGCACTGTTGTGGAACAGAGGTGTAATATATGCCATTAACATTAGTGTCATTGAACACCCTCTAAACTGCAGAATCGTGGGAAAAATTTATATGAAAACAAGAGAAAATGAAAACTGTGATAAGCTCTCTGCATAAGAAGGGTAATATACAGTTAAATATAAAGGCTAAATTGAAAAAATGTGAAGAATGATATATGTTTCCTATTTTAAAGCTAAGACTGATTCTCTCTCTCTAACCCCCAAAGCTGTGACAAAAACTTAATGGTGTGAAGCAGAGACACCATGTCAGACTTCACTCTGCATCCCTGGGTCTGGATGATTTATCACTTGCCGCCATTCTGTTTGCTATTAATTAAGTACAAATGTTATTTTAGTAAGTTAGCTTGACTCTGCTCCATCCCCTGTTGAGCTTAGTTGAAAGTGAAAACAAAAGGGTTTTATTGCAGCTGCTATAAATTCAGGTCTCAAATGTATTTCTCTGCATTTGTACACTCATAAAATGAAAACAGGCCTCAATTCTCTGCTATAGGTGCTCCAACACTTGTGTATGCACCTGGTTATAAAAGCTGATTACTTCTTAACAAATAAGATGCATGTATCATAACATAGCCACATGGATGGATGTGATCTGGATGGTGTTATGAGAGAATTCCGTCATTTTTTTTCCCCTCTGACAGCAGACATATGGGCTTCTATTTATGTTTTGGATAACAATGAACAGTTGATTATTTAATGATGGGAGAGTGACATTTGATGCTGAGAAGGCCCCGCTGGAAGCGCCCTCTGGGAGACAGTGTTCAGCACAAAGGTATTTCTTGGAACTGGAGCTGACTGCCAGCCAGGCTCTATCTGTAGTTCTGACTGCCTTGGAAATGTCAGTAATGTCAGCCAAAATAGGAGGTTTGTGAGAGAGGAAGACAGAGCATCTTGCTGAGTTATGTGTATTGGCTTGAAAAGAAATCAGTGGGAGATCACAAGACAGGATTAAAATTAATAGAAAAAAATTAGAAATAAGTGAAGTAATATAAGGAAAAAGCACAGACAAAGTCATATACAACCTGATACCCTATTAGGGTGGTGACAGCAGCCCAAATGAAGTGATCCAGTTGAAGCGATGATCCAATGGAAGGTCTGCTCTCCAGCTGAAGGTCCATGGTGGCTCTTGTCCTCTGGTCACCCAGGAGCCAGGTAGTTCTAAGGGCAGCTTATATCCAGGTGGGAATGGCCGGCTCCCCCCTCCTGGGTAGAGCATCTCACAATAGGATAAGTCCATGAGTCATGGGGTGGTTTCTTGATGGCCCATTGTCTGTTATCAGGGGTGGGTCGTTAGCAGGTGATAACAGCTAATGGCCCACAGCTGGGGGTAATAGAATACTTAAAGACATCTATTGTAACCTAGGGTGCTATGGCAACAACAAACCTTAGGCTGAATGTGAGCTACTGCTACCTACCAGCACAGGTTCCAGACAGTGCACCCCTTGACACAACTTTCCTGGTAACATGTCCCTGCTCTGCTGGGAATTCACATAGACATCTACCTATGGCAAGGAGTTTTTTCTTCTTCAGCTCTGTTGAGCATCATTTCCCATTCCTCCTGTTGTGTCAGAAGAGTCTTGGTCACCTTCTGGTTTATTCCTTTTTTTCCTTCTACCCACAGGATATTAGAATATTCTTCAATTTTTTTATTCTTAATGGCAGGTAGAAAGAAGGAAAGATAAACCCCGATAAAGAGTCTCTGGGCAGCTGGATATCTTGCTGTTTGAAATACGCTGAAATACAAGATACAAAACTGATGACAAATGTGGCTTTTTATTCTCCAGTCAGCTGACTAATAAGGTAAATGCTTCCTTCTTTCTTGTACAGTGGTGATAAGCTGAAGACAAGATGTGTTTGGGTGATTCAGGGGACCAGACACTATTCAAACACAGGGTGCAGAGGATTTTGTCCCTTCAGATGTCTAAAAGCCCCAATGGAGATATGCAGAGTGGATGAGCTGAGAAGGAATGCCAGGGGCATAAGAGATGGTGGGAGTCAGAAACAACAAGTGGTTTCCAGTCCTTTTGTCCAGGCTACAAATACACATCTCTGTACAAATACACATATCTGTTCTTTCTTATGGGGTTCTCAAGGGTTCTGCTGCAACTCCTGCTCCAGCAAAGGAGATATCTAGTTTTTATTCAGGATAGAGATTAAAGCATTTCTATCCAATTCCGTGCTGAATGGCTGTTTGGCAAATTCCTGTGCTGAAGTTCTGAGGAGCCAGTTCATACAAGGTGCTTTGACTAACCACTTTGCTCCTCAAGTCATCCCTAAAATTTAAATTACCCAGACAACACTTCAACTCCCAGTTCAGCTCTTTAAGAAGTGTGGGTCCCTGGGAACAGCAAACACAGCACAGAATACTTTGCATGCCGTGTTATCATTTGTATGCTGATTTTAGCAGCTTTCTGAAAAAGAGGTTCAATTACAGTTTGCCTTGGAAGAGGCTTTTTCCTGAGCTGCTGAACCCTCTCGAGCTCTGTTTACAGGCCAGTGCCTGCCAGGTTTTGATGTTTGCTGGAGGAGGTCCAGCCCATGGGCAGGGCACCAGTTCCAGCTCCTGCTGGAGGGGCCAAGCAGCAGACGTGCCATGAGTGTGAAGATGCATCTGGGGGCTTCAGAATGACTGCATCCCACCCAGAGAGATAATCTGAATGTCTAAGGGAGCTTCCCAGGGCCAGAATTTCTTGCTTTAATGAAAGTAAGAATTTTAGCTGGTTGAAATGAGGATACATGATGGGAGAAATTTAGTCTTGATGGAATATTGTTATAAACATTTTATTACTACTTTTTGCACTGAAGTGGCTCATTGTGTCTCAAGAGAACCATCATTAGACATTTTGACATACTTTTTATTCAATTCAGAAATTAACAGAGTGGTTTTAATGAAGTTCAAATAAACCCAGTATGAACACTGGGATACAAAACAAGTATTTTGTTCAAAAATCAGAAATAAAATCAAGCAAAAGTATGTCGGAAGATTACAAAGATAATTTCAAAGAAAATAGAAAGATAAATGAATGTGCACAGCTATCATTCCCCTGAATAGAATGAAATGTGTTTTATGACTTTTGGCTGTAATCACAATTAGCAATACTCAGGGCTATTTGCTTGGCTGTGTGTGCAAATCCGAATGTGTGTGTATGAGAGAGTAATAGCGGCTGTACAAATTAATTTCTTGTGAAGAGCTGATTGCTCCACCTGTTATAGTCTGTCTACATCCTAAATTCCCATCAACTGCTGCCGATTAGTTCACAGAATGTAATTGAAGAATGAAAATAGAGAGCAAAATGTCTGATTTATAGTCTGAATTGGTTATGCCCAGTGATTTTTTTTTTTAATGGTGGTTCAAATATTCTGTTATTAAATTGATTAAATAATTAAATGCTGCTATAAACATGTCAGATGGTATTGCACATCAATTTTCTACTGCTGAGTGGGACTCTCATTTACTTCCCAGTATAGTGAGTATTACTAAAGCTGGTGCTAGTCTTGGACAAGACTGCTGAAGAACACTGAGGGAAGAAGGAGTGATGAAAATACCCTCTGCAAACAGTTGTCAGTGAAAAACATAGCATGGGCAGATCATGCTGTTTGCATGCGCTTTATTTGTCTTAAATAAAAGGGTTTTCTTTGCTGGGATGAGCAGAGCTGAAAGAATAACTGATTCTAAAGGGAAAAGATGATTTTCAATGATTCCTTGTTTTCTTTAAAAATAATTTTGTGACAATACAATCACCAGAGCACAAGCTGCACTGTTTATATATTTATTCAGTTGGAGAACTGAATCTTTATTTGAGGAAACATGAAAAGTTAAGATTTAAGAAGTCCCTAGACTGAAACAAAGCCACTTGCTGTAAATCACAATGTTAGTAAAGCAGATCAAGTAAAAACTGTTTTTTGGGAAAATATATAGGCTGATAAAATCCAGGTGGACCTGCGGGAAATTAGCATGGCAAACTTATAAATATTGTCAGCTACAGCCAGAGAAAAGGAGATCCAGCTGCTGTGTCTCGCTCCCCACTCAGAGCTGAGTCACTGCAGGAGCTGTGCTCCCTTTGGAGCATCATAGCTGAGTTCCCTTTCTTCATATCTGATGGCAGCTGAATTCCTGTATTGGTATTCAACCCTTTATTCTTTGTTTACCCTGAACTTGCTTGGAGTCTATTTAAGTTGTGCTAATGGCTGTAGTCTGATTTAATGAATAATCTCCTTGAGACTCACAGTCATTGTCCAGGTTTACAAATTTCTGAAGGAAGAGAAAATCCTGTACCTGCCTTTTTGATGGTTTTCTGACATGACATTTGGTCCACTTGCCTTTTGTCACCTATGTGCAGAGGAGAGGGGGTAGCAGTTTGTGTATCATGCTGTGCTGGTTTTGGCTGGGGTAGAGTTAATTTTCTCCACAGTGACTAGTATGGAGCTGTGTTTTGGATTTGTGCTGAACACAGTGATTATAATACAGAAAAGCTTTTACATAGCCAAGTCCTTTCCAGCTTTTCATGCTGCCACTCTGGTGAGGGGACTGGGGCTGCCTGGGAGGCTGGGAGGAGACACAGCCAGGACAGGTGACCCCAGCTGATCAAAGGGATGTTCCAGACCATATAACATCATGATCAGTTATATAAAATGGGGGGAAGAAGGAAAAAGGGGAGGACATCTGGAGTGGTGGCTTTTGTCTTTCCAAGTGACTGTCACATGTGTCGGGGCCCTGCTGTCCTGGAGATGGCTGAACACCTGCCTGCCCATGGGAAGTGATGAATTCATTCCTTGCTGTGCTTTGCTTGCATTTGTGGCTTTTGCTTTCCCAGTGACTTACTATTAATCTGTGTATAAAAAATGTTGAAATGAGCTTGAGAATGTTTAGTTCTTTGATACACTGTTATCAAGAATATAGCTGTCTGGTCAAAATAAGATGGTTCCTTTGTTGACACAGATCTCTCATGAGGAAGTATTTCTTGGAAAGATATACTGTGGCTGATAAAGTTTTCAAAATCAGTTGAGAGTTTTTGTTGCTGTCTTTTGCTATGATTTTGGACTTTGTATATCTCAGTTTTTAAGGGCATTCTGAATGCAGTGTATATATTCTGCCCCTAAGACTTTATATTTTTTCTCTTAATATATTCCATTAATTTAAAAGAAAACCAAGGCAGAGGCTGAAGATCTATTTTTTGTATTTGGCAAACAGCAATTTCCATGCACAGGTTTGTCTTACAGAAAATGTAAGCCTCTCATTTTTAAACATTCATATGGACCCCAAGTGTCAGGGCCACAGTGCCTGCTTGCATTTTCTCATCTTTTTTCTTTTTCACTGAATATTTTGAGGATTTCAGTGTTCATTTTGAGTATTTTTGGTGCTTATAACTTGCTTGTAAAGGTAGATATTCCTGATGCTGCAGTGAGGGCCAGATGCCTGGACACCTCCCTACTTGCTGTCATTTTGCAGATGCAAAGCAGAGGCCTTTTTGCAATTTATCATTAATCATAAACTGTTGGACTCAGATATAAAGATTGGAAACACGTTAATGTGCTTCAGGTTCCCTTTTCAGACCAGTTCTGAGCTGAGTAAGTGTGCACTATTCTCTGAATATATGTCAGAGTGGATTGCATTGAAGTTCATTTTTTACTTGCTGTTGAAGAGATTAATTAAGAACTTATGGTTCAGTGTGCCATGAGAACTTGGGAATTTGACTCACTCAGTCTGAAAGCTGAAAGGATGATAAAGGAGATAAAATTGGCATTGTGATTTTGAGGCGAAGGTTCCTCCAGTTTTGTTTAGGAGAACAAGTTAAATAATATTGCAAACAAAGCAGAAAGCTTATAAAAGGAAGAGCTCAAATACTGAAAAATAAAATTATTTTTCAGCAGTAAAGAAACTGGAGAAGGCCATTAGATCTGGATGACAAGTCAGCAATGATCACTACAGAAAATATATTTGCAACAGACATCTCCACAATTCAAGTGAGTGGCTTTACTCCAAATCTTAAAAATTATAAATGTCTATATAGCTGCAATGGTTTGTAGGCTTTTTTCTTTTTTTTTGGTTGAAATTGCTGTAACTAAGAACAGGTATGATTGGTATGTGGAAGGCAACATTTGTCATTACTAAACATGTTTGTTTATATTTACAGTTCTAAAAGTAGCCAGCAAGGAAGATTTCAACTTGAAACAAATCTGCAGTGTTGTTAGAAGGTGTGAGAGTAGCTCCTCTGAGATGCTTTCTTTCTGTCTTGTAAATAGACTTTGGCAATTTTATGTTGTGCATGGAGAGCCAGGCATAAGTGTCTGTACATCTCAGTTCACTCAGCACTATTGGATCTGAGAATTGGACTTTGGTGTACATTTTATTAAATGCAAAACTGGGAAACAGAGAAAGTTTCTAAGCCCTGTGTGAGGGAACCACACAGCAAAAGCACAATTATAAAACAATGATAAATATTTATGTCCTTAGTACATATGAGATATTCTGTGATTCTATATTGCAAAATGCACATGCATTGAATAACAAAAGACTTAATACTGAGGCATTTTCTGCTTTGTAGATTACTTTAGGCTACTACAGCCCACCTGCTTTGGAAGCAAGATTATTTTCTCTTGCTACAAGTGAACGTTTTAAGATTTTCATGTGCACAAAGAAGTAAGCATTTACTTGTGTCTGTCAAGGAGATGTATATGACATGGTGTATCCAGAGTCAATTTATCATGTGGTGTATAATTGTCACTTTTTAGCAAGTGGAACCTCCTCTCCTTCTATGAACAAAACCCAAAGCTCTTTTGTACTGTTTACTAGGCTCACCCTGATTCTTATTCTGTCAAAACAAACTCTGAGATATTAACTCTACTCCTCTGCAGAAAATAAAACCCCTACAACCTTTTTTTTTTTGTTGTGAATGGAAATAAAGAAGGTTGAGAGATAAGTCTGGGAGCTATAATCATAGAAATGTATTAATGAAACTGTCAAATAATTCCTTTGAAGACAGTTTTTAGCGTGTATTTCATAAAAGGAGCAATTTGTGTGATGCCAACCATCATTAATTGAAATTTCTGTGCCTCTGCTTTAATAAATTTGCTTCAGTTACTTGATCCTTTAAACTCTCCGATTAAGTGGCTGCACTTGTTAAGGGAATGTTAAGGGAATCTTGTTAAGGGAATGGTGTGAAGCTTGTGGTCTGTGCTGAATTCTGTCTAAAAGCTGGGTCCATTGATGAAAAGAGGTGCCCATCCACTTACAGTGCAAATATGCATCTCCCTTTCTGTGGAGAAGAGGGTGGAGAAAGAAGGCTTGAAAGGGTGGCTTGGGCATATATTTCTGCAGAGCTTGGTCATTCTGCTCTCTTAAAAACCTGATCTCATTCTCACAATGACCTGAGCATGTGCTTGGTTCTCATGTGGCTGAACAAGGTTTTTAGCATAAAAATGTGCTTTTGAGTGCAGGATCAATCCCACAAAGATAGACTAAATATGAGATAAGCAGTGGCTTGGAAGGAGCTGACAACAGAATAAAAAATGTGTCAGGATGTGCATCACTGGCAGGAGTCTCTCAGCTGGAGCAGGTTGGATAAGGTTTCCTGGGGGAATAGTCCCTTGTCATCACTGGCCAGGATATGTTTCTACCATGTGGGCAGTTTGGTCATCATTTCCCATGTGACAGGGAGCTCCCCAAACCTCAGCCATGTACTCTCATTACATAAGTGTTGTGTTTCCAGCCAGATGAGAGGTCACCACATGGTACTGGCCATAGAGAGCAGCACTGAGCTGGCACCTGCCAGCCAGCCTTGGAGTTTTGGTTATGTAGTGAAGGTCCTTCCTTTTGGCCTTGTGAAGACATGGCATGGAGCTGTGGGGAAAGAGGGCAGCAGGGCTGGCAAAAAAAATTCAGTATCCCAAGAGAAGGGATTGGATCAAGTCTTGGGCCAGAATCAGTTTTTGCAGTAAAACAGATTGTTCATAGCAGCTTCAGGTTGCTACCTCCAACTGCACCTGTTTGCCTTTTCCTGTGATAAACATAATAGAAAAAACTTTACACATGGAGTTGGCATGTGTTCTAGATTTCTAACAACATGGGTAGTACACAGGGTGAATAAATTAGTGTAAGTGGACACAAGCAAATCTAATCATTAATGACATCAAAAATACCCTGCAGATCACACCTTCAGGTAGGCACAGGCTACAGCCAAAACCCATTTTGTGTAAAAATGGGTGTCTAAATACGGGAATAGGCGAAGGCCACTCACCCCCTGCACAAAACATCTCCCTGCTTAACTGTACCTGGCCTGTCCCAGCCTGAGCACCCAGAAGAGCCTGTGTGACCCCCTGGCCAGGAGGGGAAGCAGCAGTCTCCCAGGTGGCAGCTTCATTTATCTTTTAGATGTCAGCCCAACTCCCCAGGCATGCTGTGCCTGCAGAAACACAGAGGCTGTGTCCATTGTGTCCATCATCACAGCTTCTTTCTGCAGGTATCAGTACAGTAGGTCTTGGGACATAATTGCATCACGAAACACCAAACAACAACAAAAAGCCCACTAAACCAAACAAAAAACCCCCCACAACCAACTAAACAATGAAAAAAACCCAAACCAACCCAACAAATGAACAAACAAGTCCTCAAAAAACCCCCCAAAACCAACCAACCAAAAAAAACCCCAAACCAAACCAAAAAGCCCCAAAGAGAAATTGTAGCAGGGCTGTAGTCTAAGGGATCTGTCAAAATAATGGGACCTTAGAAGTCATTTCAGCCAAAGACTGAAGGTTTGTCACTGGATAACTTGAGGGAGTCAGTTCACTCTGGGTAGCAGGGCTTTTGATGTGAGTCATTGTTGAATACCTAGAAAGTATGATCTCTTCTACAAACATGTAATGCATGTACAATTTTACACTAGGTATAAATCCCATAATTGTATGTCACCTTTTTAAATGCAGCAACAGGTAAAACTGTTCCTGGGCATCATTTTTAATGCCATTTCTCTGAAAACCACAACTACTGTTGTGATTCTGTGCCCAATTATGAAACTGGAGTACCTGCCGTCCCCAGTAATACATGTCAGAGGGAGGCAAGAGAAGGATTAGTGTTTCATGCCAGCCTGATTCAGTAAATGAACTCAGGTTATCTAAATCACAAGAAATCCTAGGGTAGCTCATATGCTTTAAGCTAGGATGTCCAAATACCTTGCTGGGCTGATAGGCTTAAGCTTAGAAAATTCCTAAAAGAATCTGAAATTATTTCTGTTCTATATAGCGACTGCTGACATGAATTAGTTATATCCTTACCTTGCACTTAGAATTAGAAGAGTCTCACCTTCAAATATATCATCTGCATGTTAGACAAGATGACTTAAATATTAACTGGGGTTCTCCCTGAGATAGTGAGATATCTCAAGAACAACCACTGGTTGATGGAGGCTTCTGGCTTGCAGAAGAAATGGCAAATGTGCTCCCTGAAGGAAAAAAAAATCCTATAAAACCTACCAACATCTTGTCAAAATTAGGCAGATTAAGAATTTATTTATTTCAGCTGGATTTTCACATTCAAATCCATTCTGTTTGATTATCTATAAATTCATAAGCAAATGCTTTCCCTTTCTACAGTCTTTCTTTTTGTCTTCTCAGGGAAAAAAAAAAAAAAAATCACAGCATTTGAACTCCCCAGTGCCAAATTAGGATCCCTATCTTTTAGGGACAGAATTCACTGGGAGGATAGAAATGTCTTGCCAGTAGTGGGCTTGACTAGTAAAGAGTCACTTGCCAAGCTGCAACTTTTTGGGTATCTGATTACCAGCTCCTGAAGTGAAGTCCTTAGCTCTCCTGTGCACTGTGCTCCATAGTGGTAAATGAAGACCTCTCCACCGAAGTGGAAAACCAACCTGAGTTATTCACAGGAACCAGTTCAGAATTACTCAAGAGGAACCCATTCAAAGTTGCTTTTTCAACATCAGTCTGGGGCTTCAGTGCAGAACTCAGGGTGACAGAAAGACACCACCATTCTCAGCCTAAATTTTTCTCTCTTGGATACTCCCTCACACCAACTTGATCAAAGAATGGGACTAACAACTGTCTCTTTCCTTGAAACTTGGAATTAGCAAGAGGTATTTAAAAGTAAAAGAGAAAGCCCCAGGATCAGGAGTGCAATTAATGGCATCTCTGTACTGCAGGTCCCAAGGACAGAGCTCCAGGCCAGACAGGGCTGCACTGTCCTAAGATCCCTGTGACTCCCATACCCTGCTGTTCTTCCCATTGGCTCCGAGACACATGTGCATGAGAAGAGCAGCAGAACAACCACTGACAGAAACACTTATTTTCCTCCTTTTAAAGTGAAAATGTCCCATTTTCACTATACTTTGTCAACTTTCTTGAAAAACTATTGGTTTGGACACTTGCAGCAGATGTGGACTCAAGTCACTTCTGGGTGGGGAGGTCCTAAATTAATAAGGATTTTGAAGAGGAGGATAACAAGCAGTTCTTTATCTTTTTGTTAGAGGTGAACAGAAGGAAGGGCCCCATTTGACATTTTATTAAACAGGCGCTGGAGGGTGCCCTCTGTATTTGCTTCCTTTTCTGCACAGAAGTAACTTCACTGGGAATTTTGCTGTCAGTTTTCAGAGGTACAGTCTCATTCACCTACTTTTGAATGCCTCTGCACTTCAACACTTCCTCTTTTCTTCTTCTAGACAAATAGAGAACAGCATTTCAGAGGTTTATTCCTGTCTTTGTTTATCTACTGTACCTTTTGCATCACTTGCATCATTTGAGGCAGTTCATAGAAAATGTACTTGCATTACTTTTGGGAATTGAAGCATGGAGGAAAAGAAAATTACATGTTTATCCTTATTTGATTTCTTAATTTGATATGTAGGGATAAGTTAATTAATTGACAAAGGTTTTAGATTTATCCTATTAGAAGTTAGGGCTGGGACTGCTGAGCAGTTAACTATTTTTGACATGTCAAGAACCTACGAAGATTGCTTTTTGTAACATATTGGGGTTTTTTTCACTTCAGACTAAGGTACTTTTATATTTGTTTTAAAATTTTTTCTAAGTAGTGGAAATGCTCATGGTACTAACAGGAAAGGATGTCTGCTTCCAATAGCTTACACTGAATGACTACTTTGCTGAGAAAGTATAGAGATGATCTTATAGTACAGTTACATAGCTCTGTTTCCATGCCTTCTCAATGATGTGGAGATTCAGAGCTCTTCCTAGATTCTGGTAAAAGACAGCTGAAGTTCGGAAGGTATGAGTTAATAGTACCATTGTAGGATGCTAATAATGCAAATAACTAATAATTAACTTTTTTGTCTGATCTGAAATTTTCAGCCTAAAAATCCACGTCAGCCAGATAATGCTTATAATAATTTATACTTAATTCTCTGTCCTCTCTGCACTTTATGTTTGGAGGAGACATTTAGTCATAGACAGATCACTAAGTGAAAGCATCTGTGAGATGCTCTGAGGTTTCCCTACAGCCAAACTCTTGCTCTGACACATTTTTCCTTGTGTCTTTGAATTTCTAATCCCCTTTCCAGGCCAGCAGGGCATTAGCTAGGTGAAAAACTCAGAAGTGTTTTCATATTCCATTCAGGTATCAAGTTATTTAATCAAAACCCTAATGAGTTACATCCAGATTTAGTTTTGCTCTTTATATTTAGCATAACCTAATACTAGGGCTTTATTTCCTCTAAACTATCTGATTGAATGCTGCTGCAAATTATTCTGGTTTTAGCAATACATTATTTCATCCTGGGCTCATGTTTCATAACTTTCAGAATTAAAAAAAAAAAAAGGATTTTTTCAGCTTATCTCCAGGACTTGCTTAGGTAAGCTTTATGACATGCCTGCATGATTTGAAACAATACACGTCTTGAGAGGGAGAAGGACATCAGTGACATTTCATATTGCCCTAATCACAAAGGGAATATATTGCATAGCTTAATTCCTCTCTGGTCCATATTGGATTACAGGGTAATTGGGACTGGAAGGGGCCTCAGGAGGCCCCTAGTCCAACCCCATGCTCAAAAGTTCAGTCCAGACTCTACCCAGAGTATGTATTTCAAAACCTCCAGGGAGTGAGACTGTAGATCTCCTTTGGGCAGTGTGGCTCCTCTGCTTGGTTGTCCTCACAAGGAAACATTTCTTCTGTCTGATCTGAACTTCCTTGGTTTCACTTAATGTCCTTTTTCCCTCAGCCCCCAGACACTACCACTGGGAGAAGCCTGGCTCCATTTCCTTGACAAGCTCCTCTTTGGTGCTGAGGGCTTTTCTTTGTTGCCCTCAGCGACATTTCCTCTCCGGATGAACAAGCCCTGGTCCCTCACAGCTTGTCCTCGCAGGGCACGTGCTCCGTCCCTGATCGCCGCGGTGCCCCTGTCCTGGGCTCGCTCCAGTTTGTCAAAACCTTTCCTGTGCTGTGGAGCCCCAGACTGGACACAGGGCTCTCAGTGTGGTCTAATGGCTGCAGAGTACAGGAATAATCACTTTCCTTGGTCTGCTGGCTGTGCTCCTGCCAATGGAGCCCAGGGAACTGCTGGCCTGCCCTGCTGCCAAGGCTCGCTGCAGCTGGCCCACTGGTGTGCCCAGAATGTCCTGTGCAGAGCTGCTCCCCAGCCTACTTTGTTGCAAGGATTTCTTCCTCCCAGGAGAACCACATTGCATTTGTCCTTGTTGAATTTCATAAGGTTGTTGTTGGCCCATTATTTGAACTTGACCTCAAGCAGGGTTGGAAATATACTGGGAATCAATTGAAAGGATACAATTGAATTCAGAGGTTGCTCTTGAATCATTCAGGACAGAAATTTAAATACATTACAGGGAGGAAAAATGTGCAAAGATATTCCAGGGAGTTTTTGAAATACTTGAAATACAGTGAGCGAGTCTTTCATGAAGTTTTGTATGGTGTTAGCATAACCTAGGTTAGCACAAAACCTGCTGCTGTAGAAGACCCCACAATCCCTCGACCAGGAAAAAATTCATTAGTTGCCACAGCATGGAGCTCCATATCTAGCAGCAGTCAGATAGATAAAGTGCACATCTGAGGCAATAGGAGGTGCTGTGTGTGTACTCACACCTATGTACATAGGCACAGTGAGTTAGGATAGGATTCACAAAATGTTGGTGAGATGGGCCTGCACATGGGTGGGAGCACATGCCTGGAAAATCCCCTATTTGTAATAGCATTTCATTAAAATTGACAAAACAAATGGAGGCACTTACTTTAGGTCCTGAGTATAAACCCAGTTACACAGGCCTAAGGTCATTGTTTTACTCAATCCCTAAATTAGGCCTTTTTGAGAGTTATTTAGGCTTAAGGAAGGGCACACTTTTAAAGTGAAATCAGCTGTTCTAATTTTTCATGTAAACAAGCTCTTATTTGATTTTGCTCTGTAATTATTCAGTAGCATGAAAATTAAAGACTATATTCCCTTTCAAAAAACTCTATTAAATATTTTGCCAAAGTGACTTGATTGTATCATTTTAATGAATACAGAAAAAATGAATCAGCACAAAATGTCATTAATTATATAATTAATTAATTATAACATGGCAGAAAAACACTGAAATAGACAACAATGGCTCTTTAAAATGTTAAAGAACTTTTTACTCAGACAGACAATTGCAAAGCCATGTTGGAAATTTATCCATGTGGGGAAACAGATTTACCAGGAGTTCATAATGCCCTCTCAGTGCTTTACATTTTCTCCTGTGTATTTCAGTAGGAATCAACCCTCCTAAAGCTGGTTTATTGTAACATACGTACTTAAAAGACAGAGGAATTTACTTCAAAAAGTGGTTCCTGATTTTAGGAGCCATCTCTCTTTTTATAAACACACATTGATCAAAATTGAAGACTTTGTGGAAGGAGATATTGCACATAGAAGAAAGTCAAAGAGATTCTGAAAATGGATAGAGTTTAAAGTGGATCAGTATTACCAGCTACTGCAATCATTACAACGGAGGATTAAGTTATATGTCTGTGTGGATGATGCATTTTTAGCTCTGCAAAACACTGGACATTGAGAATTTTTCTTGAATGCAGTTCCTTTCTTGGTCTATTTTTCCAATAAATGGACAACAATCAACTTCTGAAAGAGAATCTCAAACAATAGGTAGCATCAAGTGCCTGAAATGCTCCCAACTGCTCAGAGAAGAGAAATTGTGAAGAAGAAAATTATGACACTGTCAGGAAAAACATTCTGAAGCATGAAGGGGTTCAATTGCATGTTGGCTTCTTGCAGAAAATGGGAAAACTGCACCATTTTTTGTCTTAATACCTTGACCAGTTAAAACATGATAGCAGGACTGTGTCACATCCAAAAAACAAGGAGAAATCAGGAGCTAATATATCTGTAGCTAAAAATTCCCATTTTATTATTATTTTGATTTCTGGTTTTTTTTAAATTATTATTTATGATTTTAATTTCTTATACCAAGCTTCTTCAAGCATTTGGGCTATCAATAGCATATTATTTTTTCCACATGGATGCTGAGATTCCCTATCAGTGGTTGCACTGCCTGGGAAGCATCAGATGGAGGGAGATTTTGGCTGAGACTTGCTGGAATGAGAGTGAACTTCTCTGAGAACTTCCGAACTTCTTCTGAGAGTGCATGTGTGTGACTGGAAGACCTACTGGTGATTTCCATGGGCCATGTTTTTGGATGGTCTAAAGTGCTTTACTACTTAAGAATTCTGGAGCTGTGTTGATTCCCATTGTATTAGTATTTGGCTAAATCATTCCCTGGCAGAGTTACAGAGTTACAAATGTGGCAGTGCTCTCCCACTGCCACTCTTTGTAGGTTGAGTCTATGTTTGCTGAAGGGAAACCATAAATGAGGCACAGATATTTGCTTGACAGATAACACTCATGGCAAAAATCTCTCAGGCATTTATTGCGTACACAGCTATTGAGAACACTGACAGTTTTCCTTCACTTGATGACATAATAAAATACTACAATTAGTACAAAATGCACTCAACATTCAAAATGTTGTCATCCAGTGATATTCATTGTTCCTGTGATTGATAGATTTTAGTGGAGAAGGATGAATTTACTTAAATGATACATATTTGCACATGTTTTTCAATCAATGATGATTGATTTGAATCAACTAAAGGCAATGTGATTTCCAGATTTTTGTTTTCCCACCATGAACATTTACGTCAGTTTTGAGGTTTCCACTAATCCCTGCAATTTATTGAGTAAATTGCTATTTATTTCATCGTGGATAGGTGCATTTCCTATGACATTTCCTATGACAAAAAAAGGCTTGGTGTTTTGTTCCAGTGGTATGTCATTGAAAGGAAACAATGACTTGTCTCTGCATACTCTGATGGCTTTAGGATCACAAGCACAGGAAGTAAGGTCATCCTTCTTGCAGAAGGAGGGTGTACTAGCACAATGACATTCAGGGGAACAAGGTTGCTTCTCTAATTTTGTTATAGTCAAGCGCTGAGACGGTGCAGAGGTATCTAATGGAGCGAAGAGTAGGAAGAGGACAATGTTTTTGCTATGGAGACAGAAACAGTAAAAAGAACTCCCAAAGGATCAATGGGGGAGATAATGACAAGACCCTGGTAGCTCTTCCCTGTCACTGACTAGCAGAATATTTGGTGGGTTTTGATTGCTTCATTTACTATCAGACACTTGCCATAAAGCATTAAATTACCACATAAGTCTTCTGATAGATAGATAGATAGAGAGATAGATAGCTATAGAACAAATGCATGCAAACTTTTATCAGCATGAGCTTGGGATGCTTGCTGAGGCACATCCTCATCAGACATTAAACCCAAGTGATAACTCAGCTCTGGGGCTTGAAATTTGTATAAATCATTAATGCTACCCAACATTTGTGGCATCTCCCCTTATTTCAGTGCCCTTGGAGGTTGGAGTGCAAGAGGGTACTTAGGTTCATTTGTGTTGAATCACTTCTTGGTTATCTGGTGCAAGCCCTGAACTGAAGCAGGTCTATTGAAATCACACTGCTCTGGATCTTGTCTGGTCAATTTTTGAGTATCTCTGTTGATCAAGATGCTATATTCCCTCTGGTCAATCTAGTTGAATGTTTAACTGCCCTCAGGGAGAAATTTTGTCAACTCACTTCAAACTAAAGTTTCCTGTGTTGCAACTTGTGCCCCTGTCTCTCATCCTGTCTTTTGTGAGAAGTTGGTTTCTGCCCTGCCTGTTCACTTCTCTTAGGTAGCTGAAGACAGCAAGAAGATTCATCTGTTTTTCAGATTGCATAAACCCAGTTGTCAGCCCCTCCTTGTAAACCATGTGTTCCTGACCCCTTCTGAGATCCAGAAAAAAAGAGGGGAAGGACTATTTCTTCCCTGCTTTTCTTTCCTGGGTACTCAAAGCAGACATTGGTGCTGGTGCTGGAGGTCAGGGGGAACCAGGAAAAGAGGGGTTACTCAGGCAGGTGTGATCTAAATTGGCTGCCTGGGACTCATGACTGTGAATGCAAAGAATCAAATTGCAAGCCCAGGCCTGATGGGAAGCAACCAGTTACATGCAAGGGTTATTCTAACATTGGTCAGAATCTCAGCACAGAGTCACATAAACTTTTTGAGAAAAGAGCTCGTTCCTTCAGTATAAGACTTTTCTGCAGGAGAGCAGATACAGAAAAAAATTTGAGCACATCATACATCACGTGTGGATGCTGTTTATGTTCAGCACAGGTATTTTTATAATTTAAAGAGAAATTCAAAAGATGTTATCCTGGAAAAATACCTGCTTGTATTCTTCCACCTGAATGTCAATACTGAGTGGTACAAAGTGTGTACACAGACTCATTCAGTGCACCTCTGACAAGGTTGTATTCAGTGAGGCTGGCTATCTTCATAGATAAATTCTCTGTGCATGTCTGTCCAGCATAGAAAACCTTTCTTCCAGTCACTGCATGAGTGTGTTGTTAAATACAGAATATCTGACTGTGTAAGATGAGTTTAGCTTCAGAAGGGAGGTTTGCTTCTATCAAACTCATTCCCATTCCTTAAACTACTGTGACCTTGAATGGGGTGAGGGGGATGGAGAGGAAATTAAGCAGTGGCTGAGTTCTTCCCTGCCTCTTCCCCTATCCTGCACAGCCAAGATTGTGGGATGGGAACTGCACACTCTGTTCCTTGAGATATGTTGGAGAAGCTCTATTTCCTTGTAGCTCCTACTGCTGAGTATATGCAGATTGCTTAGTTAACACGTTTTTCTAGTACTCACAGTAACTGTGCCCATACAGCAGTACCCAGCAGCTTTCTGGGAGCTCATCTTGTAAAAACCCAATGAACATCTGAGGGGACATAGCAATTTCTTGCACCTGTCAAAATCTTATTCTGTTGCCAATGCACAGCATGTCACAGAAGCATTTTCAATGGTGGGAAGTAAAGTCTGGGTAATCTCTGTAAAGCCCAAAAATAGTTCCCCAATCATCCCAATTAAATGGGTGATTCTTATGCAAGGATTGCAATGTCTACAAATTTAAGGGAGCTGTGGATTCAACAGAATACTGAGATACAGGGGCTTTTGTGTCACAATCTATTGAAGCATAAATATATGCATGCACAGCAGTTTTAAAATTTCAGTTGGAACATCAAATTGCCATGCAACATCCACATAACTTTGTCACAATGTTTAGTGGGAAACACTTAGAGCAAAATATAACCCTCTCAGCTAAATACGTATCAGAGAGAAATATTCATGTCTTTCAGTATGGCTATAGAGGCAAACTGGAGGTAAGAAAAAATGACATTTTTAATAGAAGTATTTATTTTAGGTTAACTTTTAATGAAATATTTGACAGCCCTGGAGTACAAATGTAATTATTTACTGCAGGATTTAATTAAAATATGCTTATTTTTGGAAAAAAATTACATCTGTCCTGAAATATCAATGCTACACTATGCAGGCAAAATAAATAAGGCAACAAAATTTCGAAGTTCACATTTATTGTGTGTGTGCTTGGAAATCCTATTTATGGCCCAAATTCAAGAACCACTAAAGGAGATCCCTGTGGGTGAAGTGTTTGTACTGTGGAATGGGAGAAGCAAGTAAGATCCACATGCGACTCCTGTGTCTCTCAATGCCACCTTCTTTTCTCCCACGGGGAATGGCTGGTTGACCCACATAATCATAGAACTTTATTTTTAAAACAGCAAGTTTTTTATTTTGTTTTATAGCAATACAAAAACCAGCAACCAAACTTTTTCTGCCTTACCCTATGCCTACATTTCACTGCCACCGAGTTAGAGTCATCCATATGAGAGATTGGCAGGGTTTGCCCAAAACAGGTGTTGCAATAACCTATCTGTGTGTAAGTAGGCACCTGCAACTTGCACTCAGGTGTGGACAGATGACTTATTAGGGTTCACGGAGCTTTGGGTCAGCATAGAGGTTCCCATGGGTCCACAGAAGATTCTGTTAGTGGGAAATGGACATCCTGGTGGATTCATGTTGTAAAGGCAAAGGGAATACTGGGGATATGCACACATATCCCCAGTATTGAATGTCCCAAATGATAAAAGATATTATTATTAATAATAAAATTAAATATAATATTGATTAATATTGATTAAAATATTATTATTAAAATACACTATTTCACTGATTAAATGGTGGAATTGGCTGGCATTCGTAAGAGATGTGGCAGTGAGCTGACCTGTTCCAGCAATAATCTGGTGAAATTCTCCACTGATGTCTTTAAAGTGAATTGCTGGACAGAAATGTTTGTCATGCAGAAAACCCAGGTATGATAGAAAAGTATATGTGCGACTCACAACTTCAAATTTATTTAATGTATCATGTGTGATGTACATTTTCCCTAGAAAATAATCACAGCATCATTTAGTTTGGAAAAGGCCCTTAGGATCCTGGTGTCCAACCATCAGTCCTGAACTGACAAGTCCATGTCCTCAAATGCCACATCTACACATCTTGTAAATACACCCAAATTTGGTGATTCAACACTCCCCTGACCAGCCTGTTCCAGTGATTGACAGCCCTTTCTGTGATTAATTTTTTCCTAATATCTGATCTAAATCTCCCTTGGTGCAGCTTGAGGCCATTTCCTCTTGTCCTGTTACTTGTCTAGGGGAAGAGACCAACCCCCACCTGCCTACAGCTTCCTTTCAGGCAGCTGTACAGAGTGATAAGGCCTCCCCTGAGCCTTCTTTCCTCCAGACTAAACAACCCCAGTTCCTCAGCTGCCCCTCATCAAACTTGTGCTCCAGACCCTTCACCTACTTTGTTGCCCTTCTCTGGACTTGCTTCAGCACCTCAATGTCCTTCTTGTAGCGAGGGGTCCAAAATGCTATTTGAGGTGTGGCCTCACCAGTGCCCAGTACAGGGGGACAATCCCTGCCCTGGTCCTGCTGGCCACACCATTGCTGATCCAAGCCAGGATGCCATTGGCCTTCTTGGCCACCTGGGCACACACTGGCTCACATTCAGCTGCTGTGAACCAGCACCCCTGGGTCCTTTTCTGCTGGGCACTTTCCCAGCCACTCCGCATCAAGCCGGTAGTGTGCAAATGCCAAGTGCAAATGCCATGCTGCAGGTGTACAAAAACCCAGTGTTTTCAAACTTTTCTGATCAAAGGGCATAACTGCAAGAGTAGGCTGTACGTATGCATGTGAAAAATGGGATGGGAAACATTCCCATTGGCTATAGGAGAGTCAGGGCTTCCCAGAACTCCGCTCTAAATGATCCCAATGGCTGAATACTACAAATGTCATCCTCTGCTTCTTCCAGGTGTTTTTCAATAGTACTGATGGAGAGAATAGCTTTTTGTCAAACAAGTGGCCTCAGTTTCCAGTAAACATTGCCCATGCTGATACCCTAAGGGGAATCTGAAAGAAGAATCAGTTTCTATCTGCCCTTGGCTTGCACATGTGTTGCTGTCTGCATCAGGTTAAAAGAGTATAAAAATGCTGCTGACAACTCCTCTTAGTGACTCCCTTAGGAATTCTTACCATGTGGAATAATTATCAGGGCTCTGGGGAAGCTGTGGCAGAGCTTCCTTTCCCTTCAGGGACTCTGTTGAATAACTCAAGCTCCCCTGGTATTTGCACATCTCTCTCTGTATGAAGGACCACAATTTAAAGCAAACAAACTGGTAGCTACAAACAGAAAAAACACACAAGAAACAATCTAACCATGTCTAAACAGAGCATCCTGCAGCCAGACCTAGGCAAGAAAATAAGTGATGTTGTTAAGGGTGTGTGTTCCCAGAGCAGCTCCTGGCAGGTTCAGTGGGAATCATTACCTCCTTCGTGTGATGAAAATCAGGTCATTCACTGAGTGCCTGAACATGGATTTAATAGCCTCACTGGGGTGAACGTGGTTTTCCTCCAAGGAGCTTTTGGCCTTATGTTACATGTTTTGAAAAAGATACACTTCTCCCTGCCCCATCCCTTAAAAAAATTTAAAAAACCCCCAACTGCTGTAAATCAAGAAAAATTCATAACTTGCTTGAGGTATCACAGCTGTTGATTAAAGACTGAACATCTTTGGGAGCGCATTGCTGCTAGGAAGATAAAAATCTTTTTGACAAAGTTGTGACCATAAATATTGCAAGGCTTTAGTCAACAGTTAGAGAGGATTTGCATCTCCCTTATAATAAATAACAATAATAATAGCTCACATTTATACGGTGCTTCCAGATTCAAAATGTTTTACAAACATCAGCTAATTAATCTTATTGAAATACTTTCTCTTGCAATACAGTGATATACAGTCCAAAATGCATCTCATAAAGGGGGCTAATGACTCATAAAATGCAGCATTTTCCTCGCTGTGCGACTATCACTGGTTTTTAAAATGGCAAATAGAAAAATCACACACCTTTATATTTATGCAGCCTATTCTTCAATCATTACATCTGCGCAGCGGCCACTGTGGTTAATTTGGGTGGGGACTTGACCGGAATTTGGATCTCCAGTTGGAATCCTTGGTCTCTTCACTCTGTTTTCTGAGGTTCATTCACCTTACAGGGGATTTCTGTCAGTCATCAGCAGCCTGATGAAGCTGATGGTCCCCAGCTCCTGCTTAAGGTCTGTTGGCAAAAGAGGCTGTTCAAGGGGCCAGGTCACAGCAGGCACCAGTCTGTGGAGCAGAAGGTGGTCTGCTTCCCTCTCTGCACAGTCTACAGAGACCATGGAGGCAGAGCAGCATTGGCAGCTCTTGTAAATACTCCCTGAAGTCTTTCTTACTGTGTTAAGGAGACCTGAAAGGAATATGTGCTGATTTTCACTCCTTCTGTATCCCTTTCCTTGTATTTACCACGTCATACAATGTCTCTGAAGGAGCATGGATCAAACCTGTGGTGGTGCAAAGGTGTTCTTGACAGCACAGTTTTTATAACATATTTCTTGACCAACAGCATATTTGGTTTGCATGGCAAGGTTTTGGTAGTGCGTGTCTGCAGGGTTAACTTTCTGTGAGAAGCTGCCAGAAGTTTCCCCCATATCCAGCAGAGCCAATGCCAGCCAGCTGCAGGATGGACCAAGGCTGAGCATATCAGTGATGGTGGTAGCACTTCTGGGGTAACAGGCTTAAGAAGGGGGGAACAAACATCATCCAGATGTTTACTGGCTGAGAAAATATGAGAGCAAGAACCTGCAGCCACCAAGGTGAGAGAAGGAGGTGCAGGAGGTGCTCTGGGCACTGAAGGAAGAGATTCCCCTGCAGCCTGTGGTGCAGCCCATGGTGAGACAGGCTGTCTTCTCTGCAGCCCATGGAAGACCACAGGGGAGCAGAGATCCACCTGCAGCCCAAGGAAGATCCCGTCCTGGAGCAGGTGGAGGCCTGATGGAGGCTGTGACCCAGTGGGAAGCCCAGGCTGGAGCAGGGTCCTGTCTCACATGGGAGGGACCCCATGCTAGAATAGCAAAAGAGTGTGAGGGATCCTTCCCCTGAGAAGGAAGGAATGGTAGAGATAATGTGTGATGGACTGACCACAGCCCCAGTTCCCCTTTCCTCTGCACCACTGGAGGGGAGGAGGTAGAGAAAACTGCAAGCAAAGTTAAGCCCTGGAAGAAGGAAGGAGTTGGAGGAAGGCATTTTAAGATTTGTTTTTGTTTTCTCATTATCCTACTCTGATTTGATTGTTTATACATTTAACTAATTTCCCCAAGCTAAGTCTGTTTTGCCCATAACTGGTGAATGATTTTTCCCTGTACTTAATCTAGACCCAGAAGCCTGTGGTTGTATTTTCTCTCCCCGTCCATCCGAGGAGGGGATGGATAGAGCAGCTTTACTGGGCACCTGATGTCCAGCCAGGGTTAGTCCACCACAGGCAGTCAGTATTTTGGAGAGAATCCTACCAGTTAAACCATGCTGTTGACATATTGACGACAGTGGCAACAGAGCTTTTCCTGTGGTTCCCCAGGAAAAAATCCCTGTATCCCTGGTGCAGAGGGTATGGTTTCAAAAGCTGGAAGCATAAAACAGTGTTGTAACTAGGGATTTTCTTCTCCCATCATTCACAGTACCTTTATTCAAAAAGATTGGGTAACTATATAACTTTCACCATCATCTTACTTGAAGACAAATCTAATCAAAAATCTGCTAATATTTAAACTAACTAAAGATTGAGCCAAACTCAAGCCAAATTTTGCATCAGAAAAATATACTACTGGACTTTTCATTCTAATATATTTTACTTTCTCTTTGACTTACTAATTACTGCCACAACTGTGGTAGTATTTTTTATAGTAAGAGGTAAGACTGATTGCATGGCTATGGGGTTATCATGTGGGATAAGATAATTTTTCATTGCTTTTGTTTCCTCTCTGTAGAAATCTTGAAAGACTGCATTTTAGGTCATGACTCTTACTTATATGAATGCTGCTTTATTCCTTATACGTAATATCAGACGCATTACAGGGAATGCAAAAATAGTTTACCAGGTCTACAAGGTCCATTTAAGCTGACAGAGTGGTACAAAGTGTCCTTAAATATTTATGAGAATCAGACTGCTGGGGCTTTTGTTTAACATAGAACCATGCTTGGTTTAAATCAGTTTGTTGACTGAAAAAATGACAGCAGAGGAAACCAAAACCTATGGAGTTTGCTCTCCTGTCACAGGCAGGTCTCTTTGCTTGACATCAGATGAGATGATGGCATCCTAAAATTTTTTCAGCAGCTTTCAGTATGTGTCTTTCAACTGTGCCACTCAGTCCTGCCAGGCCCAGCCCAGCCCAGGTCCTGAGTCAGCTCTGAATTCCAAACCTCAGCAGCCCTAAGAGCCTTGCAGTGACTTCAGGAGAGGAGCAATCACCTGCATCAAGGGAAGCCTCCCTAAGTCAGCACTGGGGAGGAAGGACCTGGAGGCATCCAGCCATGGCTGTCAGCTGCTGGCATGTAGACCTAACCTGCCCCTCTCCTCCATCCTTGTTTTCCACAGCCCTGCCTGCCAGAGTATAGCTTTAGGCTTTCCAGCAGAAGCCCTTACCTGAATAAGCAGGCTTAGAGGAATGCAAACACTCCAGAGAATCCTGAAATGCTTTGCCTCAACTGTGAAAGGCCACTTTGAACAAAGAAGATTTTTGACCTTCCCTTGCATATTCGATGCACAAACGGTGACTCCTGACTACAATACCTGCTTGCTGCTTTTTCTTTCTGTTACCACTGAAGAGCCACCATTGCATGGAAGCATGAGCCAGGTAATCTCTGTTTTGTGCTTTGTCAGTAGGGAAGATGCTTGAGTTCAGGCTGCAGCATGCTTGCTGATGACTGGTTAATCCACTTCATAGGATTGCCCAACAGCAGAACATAACTTTTCTTTGGAACTTCATCAGCTTTGAGCTGGCAGTTGTCAACATGTGAGATGTAAATATGGAGCTTTTATGGTTGAAGTTATAAAAAATTTGGTTTTTGGCTCAAAGCCATACTTTAGGCAGTAACACATGATGCTTCAGTGGAAGGTATGTCTTTCAAATCATACCTTGCTTCTAGCAAAGTATTTTTTGTATGTTATCACATCATATGAATAATGTTTATATCATCATGGGTATTGTCATGACCTCATACTTACAAGACTAAACTCCGTGCTTTATTTACACATCTGAGAATAATTGTGTTTAACTATAATTTCCATTCAAGCCTAAAAATAAATGTTTGTGACATCTGAGCATGAGTTTGTTGTTCTGACTATTCTTTACATTCAGTACTGAGCATGGAGCCCTTTTCAAATTTTTAAACTGAACCACATTGTCAGCTGGATGAGGGGAAGAGTAATGAAAACTTTGCTGGTAATCAGGGATCAGCACAGTTCACCAACTTTTATTTCACATAAGTGCTAAGGAATTGACAATAATATATGTGCAATCACTTAGTGATAAGTAGAGAACAGTTTAGAATAAAAGTGACCCTGAGATTAGCTCAGCTGTTTAGAGCATGGTGCTAATAACACCCAGGTTGTGGGTTTGATCCCTGTACAGGCCGTTCACTTAAGGGCTGGACTTGGTCGTCTGTGTCCCTTGCAACTCAGAATATTCTGTGATCTGTGTATCATATGACTTGAAGTTGCCATGAAACTAATACACTGAAGTATTCCCTCTTTCCAAATATCTGTGTACAAAATGCTCTGGCTAGATGCTCAGGCCAGTGTAAAAAGGATAAACTTTCAGAGAAGAAACTAGAGAAGACCTCATGAGAAACAGGTCCGAATGTGTAGTTAGATAGTGAGGAATTGGGCAGGAGAGGGGAGTGCAAATGGCATTTCTTCCATCACACGGCTCTTTCAATCATTGCTTTTCTTGAAACAAAAAGAACTACTTCATTTTGAAGTTCAATGGGTAGAGTCTCCAGACAAGGTGTGTGAAACAGAGGGCCAACCCTCCTCCCTTTGGAGGTATTGAAAGCCACACCTTCATAAGCAAGGAGAGAATATGGTTGTAATTTATTTTGGGAGATACGGATATGAACCTCCTTGGGAAGACACCTGCTTCAGAGAAGCACTTAGCATCGAAGTTTTGAATACAAGCATGTAGACTGCACCTTAATTACCTTGTGGGCAACCAGGCCAGAGTCCCATGCACAGAGAGATGACAACATTGCCAAGCAGTACTGCAGCAAATCCATGGTTTTGACTGTAGTATACTTGTCTTGTCTCCTTTGACACCTCTTCTGGGAGAGCTGTTGAAGAGAAGTAACTTTTGGTTTATGAGAAGAAAAAGATAACTGTGTGCAGGGAGAGTTTTTGATGAGAAATTGTAATGTCCCTCCTCAGCCTCCTCACATCCTCTTCTGTCAACCAATACATTATAAATAGAGTTGTTTTAATAGATCTTATAAATTTTTCTTTTCAATGCTTTTACATCATTTTGATTGACATTAAGGCAATTACAGAGAAAATTCTAAACCATTTCTTAAACATAAAAGAAATAGTTTAGCTCCTTTTAATAATGCCTACATATTCGAAGAAAGATTGAAGAAAGATAAGCAACCTCTCTGTAATTTTGGAACCTCTGTAAAACATCCCTTTCACTGCATCCTTACTCTTAGGGATCTGTAAGAAATAATTAGGATAATTCTTTGTAGATTTAAGCCCCATGCCAGAGTTTATTCTGCCCAGAATTACCATCGTTTATTTATATATATTTTAAATTTCAAAACCAAAGGACTCATGATAGTCAAGGACAATTCTTCCAAGCTAAACTAGACTAATATTTTGCAACAGTTGTAGCACATTGTGGAAAGAACAGAAATAAATAAATCAGTTGGTAAGCTATTATCATTCACTTTACACAGTAAAAACCAAATATGGCTGTCATTTCCTAACTTTCATTGAAAATAAATTGAAAAAGTATATCATTCTTTAACCTAGCGAGGAAAGAGAGAATTGCCTAATATTCTGCAATGCACATTTTTTGTGTACTATATATATTACAGAGGGGGAAGGGGGGGAAGAAGGAAGGTGTGAGATGATTTGAAGTTGTAAAAGTGGATTATCATATCCCAGAATCATAAAAGACTCATTTGAAAGAGACAGAGAATAAAGAAGAAAAAAATCAATTAAGAGTAAGCAAAATAAATAGCAATTGTTTCTGTCTTCCTACACTGCTTTGCAAATACTCTATCAAGCAGAAAACAAGGTAGGTGGGTGTGGGTGTTGTGAAGGTCCAGTTGGCTTGAACCCTCAGATTTCTGATAGAGTGCGTAACACTGAAGCATTGCTTGTCAAGGATGCCAACATAATTATAGAGACTTTTCATCTGGAAAGTAAAAGAAACTTACTATCAATTTTCTTCCAGCTCGGTGGATTGAAGTCACAAAAGTAAAGTAAAGATTGAGCCCCCATGGTTCTTTGTCAGCGTATTCAGGGGCACATGAAGCATTGGTAGCCCAGAAGAATGAGCAGGGTTGTCCTCCACAAGATACCATCCCTTTTCCAGACACCTGACCTGGGAGTCAGTCATGCTGAGCACAGTTTTGATCTTCACTTCTCACTGACCAGACTAAGCACTGAGCCTGGTAATTTGCTGAGTTCAACCATGTGACTCATGCTTGCCCTCCTACATCTGGCCATGCCAACAAAACCAATTCCCAGAGCAAAGAGGCAATGATGAGTTCACAATAACTCTCCTCCGACACAGGAAGTTTTGGACCAAGCAGCTATGCAGAAAGTCTTCTAAGTTTTTGTCACGTATCCCTTCTACTGCTTAAAGGTGGTTCATCCCAGATCCCATCACTTTGTGGCTCATTACTACTGAAATCTGTAAGAATTCCATCATCACAATTTTGGATTTCTACAACAGCTCTATTGAGGTTTTCCATCTTAAGGGCCTCAGATAGCCTGTGCCAGAGGATGATTGATGGCCAGCTGTCATGTGCAGGGTACTGAGAGCTAGTGAAACACACACAGATGAGAAACATGCTCACAAAGATAAAGGGTGTTTTTGGCAATTTGATAATACATAAAAAACACTGTCCAGTTTTCCTTGGAGCAACTGCTGGTCATACATTAATTACCCTTTAGAAAAGAGCATTACCAAAGGCTAATATGGTTTAACCTTGTTGAGGAGAAAATACTTGTCCTGTAAATACTTTTCAATAATCAAGATGTAATGACTTCCTTCAGAAAAAAATGGCAGATTCTGTGTTTAGGGGAAAGTAAAGACTTACGTAGCGCTCAGCTCCTTCAAAGGACCTTATGAGACACAGGACAAAAATTATATTCTAATTTGTAGTATCCTAATAGTGTCAGATTACATGAAGAAATAAACAAAGCCTTTTCCATATAAAATGCCTGACAAGCATCTATTACAGTATTCTCCAGAAGCAATTTCCAGTGAGCCATATTTTTGTGCATAGTCCTGTTAAAAAGTAAAGGAAATTGGAGAGCATATTTGACAGATAAAATTAGAAAATTAATGGACACAGATAATCCACTCAGATATTCAGAACAGGTGTGTGAAGAACCAATTTCAAAGGCATAGGAGAGGAAATACTTCAATTCATGAAGAGAAACGTGAATGGTACTATTGGTTTGCTTTCTTATTCATTAGTATTGTTAACTTACATACATGCATACCAACAGTACTGACATAAGTACTCCAATAAGTACTGAACAAAACTGGAAACATTTTTGGTCAAATGCTTTATATATACTACCTTTGACACAGTCTGATTCTCCCTTCTTCTCCCTCCTTCCCAAAAATATCCATTTATACATTGTACTCAAAGTAAAAGGCATGCAAATTTTAACTGAATGCTAAATACAATAATCATCACAATAATATTGCTTTGTCCATAGACATATTCACATAATGTGAATAATTTCTTTGTTTGTGAATAAAGTAATATAATAATTTTGTTTTCACTTTGAACTGTCTTCTATTCTTTGCAGTAGTCTTGGGAAAATATATGAAATAATTCACACTTTTCCTCAACACTTTTAAAATAAAAGATTTAAAGTGGGTGTAGATGTGTGTATCTGT
This sequence comes from Rhipidura dahli, assembly GCA_013399225.1. NCBI lineage: Eukaryota > Metazoa > Chordata > Aves > Passeriformes > Rhipiduridae > Rhipidura > Rhipidura dahli. The sequence continues at coordinate 2,408,655 of VXAC01001162.1, forward strand.
GCACATTTTAAATGTCATTATATGAAGTTTTGTGCATGACTCTTCATTTTTATAGCCACTGGCAAAGCTCAAAGTGATTTTGAACTTTACATCTACCACAGGAATGAATATCAACAGACGATGGACAAATCTGCAACTTCCTATAGTTGCTGCTATGTAAGTGGCAGGTCTTACATCTGCTGGGAATAGTGGTGTTCAGTATTATTGTCAACAGATTCTGTCCTAAAGGATGCTCTGTTTTAATTGTATTGAGCATATTCTACCCAAGGATATATTTTTTACAACATTTCCTTAATTAATTTTTATTGAGCAAAAAGTCATTAGTAAGAAATTTGGCACTGGATAAAATACTCTTTTGATGATTATTATTATATTTATCTTCAGTTTGGGAGGGTAGTACAAGAAGATGGAAATAAAATAAACCACAGTCTGTGGCATGCCTTAGATGCGGCATTGATTATACGGCTGTGACTTTTCCATTGTGCCCCTGCTCCTGCCACCCAGTCAAGCTCCTGACAGTAATGATACAGGCTCTCATCCTTACTGAGCATCCCTTTCTATTTCTGTAAAAAGGCTTTTGGCTTCTAAACAGGTGTAACCCTTTTTTCTGTACCTCATTAGGCACTTTGCCAAGGAGAGAAAGGCTGATTCAACTTTCCTGTCAAACCATCTCTTTTAAAGTGGCACCTTTGAAAGTGAGATCTGATGTTTTGCTCATGTGTCTGGGCTCAAGTTTGGAAGACAACAGAGTGTTCCTGGTTATCCCAGAAATAAAATTCTTAAGCTTTAAGGCTGCCATTGGAACACGGGATTTTGTTCCTGCATCTCTCACAGAAAAAATATATATTGTGTTTCAAATATTTCCAGTAAATTTGACTACAGATAAATAGACCTGTCATGGTTTTCTTAAGGTGTAATTATTCACATGAAAAAAGATTTTCAGAAGATCAATTCTGATGGTTTTTATTTGGAAAACATTTGCTGTGGAGCAAAAGGGGCTTCAGCCCATGCAGAAGCTGAAAAAAATAGATTCTTCATGTTAATATGGTTATATCTGGTGTGTTTATCTTCCACATATTTTGGCTGCAACCCTCCTCAAAACCTGTTAGGATGTTCCTTGCTCTGGGGAGCTATCTCAGTGCCAGTGCCTTTCTGTGTACACCCCAATAATGACATCCTGCAGTTTCATTCCCACAGCCAACAGAGCTCCTTTTCTTGAGGAACGACGTCTTGTTTGTCCTTTGTTTTGATTCTGTCAAGGTGCCTTGCCAAGTCATTTAAGATCCCTTCTGATCCAATGACTTAGTGGTGAACAAAAGGCCATCTCACTGTATTTTCATCCTTTCCAAGGTATTTTTGCTAGCAGAAGGCCTAGGGACGAATGTTCTGCATTGGAAGTCTGGCCTCTAACCTGGTTGCAAGTCAGTGTGGGGCAATTTTTACACCTATGTAAAGACAGTGAAATGATGAATGTTAAGACTGAGTTTATACAACATTTAGCTGGACCATTCCACATGGAATAAATAGTGATTACATGAAACCTTCTCTAACTAGTTGAAATTACAATTGTGGGTACAAGTGTTAATGTGCTGACTACGCAGATAATAATAATTTGAAAAAAAAATTAGCAGTTTTTTCTTGTTTCTTTTTAGTTTGTTAAATCTCTACTGTTGCTGTCATGTGTGAAAGCTGTGTGTTCAGGATTTCAACAATCACCTCCTAAGCTAAAGCTAAGCCTATTTTGCACATTTGATCATAGTCTCAGCCTATATTTATGCCCTTGCTTGCCTGTTTTTCCACCCAGCCAGCACCTACACTTTGCTTCCCTCACCCTCTACTCAATCCAGTTTAGGAAATGAGATCTCCAGTGCCTTTGCCACGGGAGCTGCACATCACATGAACAGTGACCAGCTGCCTCCAGCAAACCTGTGGGGGCCTGAGTTGCTGCAACCATTCAGTGATCAGCTCCGTGGTTGTGACCAATGAGTCACAGCTGCCAAGGCATGTCGTCTTGGGAAGAATCACCCAGGCTGGTGGAGATCTCAGCTGGGAGGCAGGAGCTGCCAGTGGTCACTGCCTGGCAGTGGGGCAAAGGTTGGCTGGCCTCAGCTGCGGGGACATCCTGGGTCCAAATCTGAGCTCAGCACTGTGAACCAGCTTCCTTGGCTTCCAGCCTCAGCCTGGGCAAAAAAGCTGCATGGGAACATCCCACTCGTCTGAGAGCACATGCTGTTGTGTCATCCTAACACCTGAACCACCACAGCCTCCCTTAGACTTCTGCCATACAGGCTTAAAATTAATAATGTAAAGAAAACAAAGGAAGAAATTAATTTAAGGACCTTCTGATGATGCTAGCTAATGTGTCCACCTATCCAGTAAAAGAAGATTATATATACAAGTTACAAAGAATGTTTGCAAACATTATCGTTAATGTGCACACCTTATCAACATACATTGATTTTATACACATCCTTTAATTTAAATAGCTTTGATTTTCTGTCTGGAAGACAAAAGAGAACATTAATAGCCATCGCTTACAGAATTTACAGAGTTGTGCATTAGCTCCTCTAAACTGATCTTGTGTTTGTTATGCTTTAAATATTAATATTTAAAAGAATATTACAAATGCTGGTAACCTGAGTCATGTAGACATTATAGAAATAAATTGCATATTTGATATTAATTCACCCTGTTACTTCCTATCATCCTCCATAAAATAGTATACTTCTTGCAAAGCTACCAATAGCAATCTCTGTGTGCCAGTTTATTACCTGTATAGATATCATTATTCCCCTGTGACAGCAAAGTCAAATTCAAGGCATTTTTCATAAACTAGGAAAAATTACCTTTCCAGTGACATATGACACAACCTTCAACTACTAAATGAATTCAAGAAAAATTCTCTTTTGGGAAAAGACCTTGCATATGATTTGTCAGCCTTAAAAATATTTCTTGAGAAAGTTAATTCTGAGAGACTTTACAGCTGAGCACTGTTTTCTGTTTATATTTAAACTGTACTTTGCTATGATGCATTTCGAAACCAAAACTACAGAACAAAAAATTTGCTTCCCTATATTTTAGTTGTACAAAGACTGTTAGGCCCTCGTGGTGAAATCTGAGACCTTATTGGAAATCTCACATAAAAACTGTATTTGTAAATATCATGTCATGATTTTCAGCACCGAAGCATTCCAAGATATTGATGCTGTGATGAGGAGTGTGAGGAATGGAGACTAAAGCCGAGGTGAGATGCCTGAGGATTGACAGGGGAGTTAAAGAAGAATGAAGTGGTTGAAGCAGAAAGCATCAGCTTTGGGGAGTAGGGGTGGACAGAAGGATATTCATAAGAACACATAGTTTCCAAACCCTCACCCAGATTTAACCTCCCTTTTGCTGTTGCTAAAGATGTGTCTATAAAGCTGACTGGCACTTGGGCTCCTTAGTGCTGGCTCATACGCAGGATGATAACTTAGAGATGCACTGCATCCCCCAGTTACTGAGATGGAGTGACTACACCGTGCCTGCCCACAGCCCAAGGAAGGGTTAATGGCTTAATTACCTCCCCTAGCTGAGATCAAGCTGTGGATCTAAACCAGCTGCTGTAAGAGACAGCTGCCTGGGCATCGTGGAGCAGCAAATGGGGAGGCTGCAGGCTGCCCTGAAGGCTTCAGAGACACAGGCTGATAGGAGTGGTAGAAAATGCTACGTGGAGAGAAAAACTGCCAAGCAGGGAGATAAGAAGTTGCAACAGAAGAAGGAGAGGTAGGGAAGGGTGATCTGCTATTGCTTGCCCTAAAGCTGTCAGGAAGGAACATCTCTGGATAACTCACCTGAATGGACTAGAGTGTTTGAAGCTAGAGTAAGGGCTCATAACTGAGTTTGCAAGCAATTGTACAGGGTCAAAGTGTAATGATCTTATGATTAGGTAGGGTGGGATGGCATGGGGATGTTTGTCTTCACTGCAGGCATGTACAGCAGGCTTCTGCTGCCTTGGTGAGATTCAGCTGTACAATACAGCTCGGTGCTGTGTAGAGACCCTGAGGCTACCTCTGATGGCAGCACTGTGACAACTGTGTTGTGCTTGCTCTTGCACAGGTGATCTTGCTGAAAAACATGTTGGAGCAGTCTGAACAGCACAGTGTTTAGAGCAGCTAAACCTCTTCACCCCAGCTGGATCACAGCTCTTCCAGGTGATGCTGTGCTATATAGACATACTAAAAATACTGCAAAAGTAAGGCTCTGGGGTTTGCTGAAACAGGGTGACACTGATAGTCTTCTCTATCCTGCAGACTTGGAAAATTAAGTTTGTCATCTGCATATTCATATAGTCTTAGAATTGGAATTTCCGGGAGTCTGGAGAACTTGCATTTCAAATAAAACCGTGGGGAAATTATTTATGTATGTAACTTTTCAAAAGCAAATTGAGCAGCTTTTTTAGGAAGGGGAGGCACATGAAAATCATCTCAGGAGTGAAGCAGGCAAGATGGCCACATCCCTGCAAAACTGGAGTCTGGATTCTGTCACTGTGTGACTTGAACCTGGCTATTTGTGAGCACAGCTGCCAGTGAGAACGTCAGACTGCACCCAGCTGGGGCTGAAGGGCATCATGCTTGGTGTGTTTGGTAGGAGACTGACTGGGCAGAAGCATAGCTTGTGGTGTATGCCTGTTGTTTCTGATTCAGGAGAGGCTAAAAACTCCTCATAGAAAATGGAACTCAGTTCTATTACATACCTCCTGAAAATAACACGAAAGCCCTCTGTATGAACAATGGTTGCAGTTCTGGGCATCCCATTACTTTTTTCTATAGAGTATTTGTTTTGTGCCATTACACTCACTCTCACCATTCAAACATCACAGACACTTTTTCAGAATGTCAGAATTTCAAGCACGTAAAAAACCCCCCCAAACATATATTTATACCTTATTTTTAAGCATGCGGTCATTTCTCAGTACAGTAAGTGCAACTTTCCAACAGGCAGGTTGCCAGTCTATGTCTTCTGGTGCTGGTAATTATGTAGAAGCACCTGGTAACACATCATAGTCTGGTCTGTGTGAAGGTTTGGGAGGGAAAAGGTGGGGAAAGAGTGACAAGAATAACTGAGGCATGGTGGAGTCATGCAGAGATAGCTGTCTCTGTAGCTATATCCTCAGTAACTGCTGAAATGTGAGCACTGGGTGAAAGCTCTCTCCCTTGCTGTGTGTCATTCTTCACTCAACCTTATTGTAACTCATTTCCCTCCTCCTGTCTTCTCAGTAGAGAAGCATTTGCCCATTGGTGTTTTGCAGTGGGTGTGTTCAGCTCACAGTAAATTTTGGAACCCAATCAGCTATCCCAGACATTGCCATCCCAGTGTTTCCATGGGGCGCAGCATCCAGACACCATGCAGCCATTAATGGCTCTCTTCCTCAAAGGCTTTTCCAGTGTTTGGAGGGCTGAGGTTAGTGAAGGAGCTATGGAAGAAGGCTGTGGCTTTACTCAGAAGTCAGCTGCTGAGTTTTCTCCAGTCTGGGTTAGTGAGCCAACTGTTGGACCATCCTTTCTATTGTTTGACCTGAACTTATTGTGTTTGAACTTACTTAGGCTTAGAGAAATGGCTGGACACCAACCTTACTTGTTGGTAGGGCAGTTTAGTGGGCTTTTCATCCTTGGGAAATTTCCCCAAACTTCAGTGCCTGCTGTGGCATAAGCTTCTGTGAAACTCCTTAGTCTCTTTCCATCTAAGAAATAGCTATATCTGATAATGGGAAGCTGCATTTTCCTCTGTCTTGTATTTTCTGTCACTTGTTTTGATCATATGTCTTAAGGATGACATCTTATTTCAGTAAACCCCAAGCTGACCATTTAAAACAACCCCTCTCCTTACTGCAAAGATTACCTGATATGTGACTGCTTGATTAAATTGAAGAGATTTTCAGGGGTGACTTATTTTGCTTTATAAATCTGTGTTTAGTAAGTGAGAATACAAAGGAGATGGCTAGATAAAAAACAGAATCTGTAAGCTTAAAGTGCTTTTAATGTGTATGAAGAAAAAATGGGGGCTTATAACATGCAAAAAATTATTTTTTTTTTGTTGCTTCCAAAACTGTCCGCATTAAGAAAAGCAACAAAAAGAATAATGAAAGTAACAAAAATGGCTCTTTAAAAATTAGAAACATCAGAAACATTCTCTCTGCTCCTTTCAAGAAGACAAGCTGACCATAAATCCACTGTCCACAGTTGTCCAAGTAATGAATGAGGAGTGCTTGAGCTGTTCTGTAAGGGGAGAGAACAGCTTAGTCATTAGTGTTGTATTAAACAATACTATGACCACACTCCAGCCAAATTTTTATCTGAATGTCCTTTGCAGTCCACATGTCCCCTGACACTTTTAATTTTTATACATGCTTTTTAATTTATGTGCTTTATTAGCAGAATGAAAAGCTGGTGTGTTCAAATCCACCCTGAATTTCACAAGCAAGTATGCTATGATGCTGTATCTGATCATTCATCTTTTCCAAAAGTGGGATTAGTGGGAGTTTACAATTATCTAGCTTTACTTCTCTTGAAAAGGTGTTGCAAAACTGATGTCACTAAGACACAAAACCATTTTTCTTGTGGCAAAAATCACACAAGTCAGAGCTTGCCACTTACATTTTCCAGGGTAAGTTTGATGATTATTCTGTAAATGAACATTGATTTTTTTTCTCTAGATCCCATTACTTTCAATCCAGAGAGATTGTTCTGTCTTCTTACATACCTATTATAAATGAATAGCAAAATTTTTTGCCGTACATTATTGCTTTTTCTCTTGAAAAAAGAGATGGCCTAAATCCTTAAACCAAACCTCCTCCCTTCCCTGTGATGTTCTGAATGCCAGATCCAGACTATTCTTAGTGCAGGAGATATTTCTGTGCTTTTATAACTGGCTGACCCACAAGGTGGCACTAAAGAGAAAAGTGACAACTTGGCTAATAAAAAGTGAAAACCAAAGGCAAAATACCATATGCTGAATCAATATTATTTTAATTAGGAGCATACTTCCTTTATTGTCAGTTAAATTTTATTTTATGAAAAGCCTTAAAGCTATATAGCAACAAAGATGGTTCATTGCTCCCATCCCACATCAAAAGTTAAGTTTTTAAAAGAATGAACAAGACACAGGTTGTCTGCTTATCACAGCTCCAGAATCTTAAGGAAGATGATTGTGATCAAAATGTAGCTAATTAATTTTTCTTCTCTAAAGAATAAAGAATTTAAATGAACTAAAACCTGGAAACTTCTTTGCAGTCACTAGTCAGGTTAGTAAGAGATATGACACAAGGAGTTACTTATTGCCTGCAATGTCAATTCATTTTCTACAGGAATGTTTTGATTGTTTATTTTTTACGGTTTTGTTGTTAAGTGCTCTGGTTTTACTTCACAAGCAAATCATTTTGAAACATTGGGTTCTGTGATCATGACTTTTACACCAGCAGGGGTTAAATCTTGCCACTTTGATGATGAATATGAATCCTCATCAAAAATATCTTAATTGTGAAACTCTTTTTGAGATCCAAGTTATATATGAGTAGTTAGATTAGCTTTTCTAACAAGAAAGTAACAGCCAGACTGCTGTAGACTGTTCTGTAGACTGCTGACATGAAGCTTACAACATAATGAAAAAAATTATATCTGAGTCATTTTTAGACCTTTATAACCAGACTAGTTATAATATTTTTAATTTTCCTGAGATGTGTGTCCATGGTATCAGCACTATTATGGGCGATAGGGGGCAGGAGTTTACTTGCAGAAACAAACTCAAAATAGTACTAATGCATTAAGAAGAAAATCCTTAAAACCATTATCAAATATTTCTCTCTGAATTGAGTGGTGTTACAGGATACCTGGTAGTGTGCTCTGGGGCCCATCAAAGCATCAGATATATTGTTAATGTATCTTGATCCTTAATGAAATTGCAACTTTATAACCATCCAGGAAATCAAGAGTGACCCACAGATAGCTTGAAAGACTTGGATCTAGAATTATTACTACATAGGATATTTTAATGTATTTTAAATGTTGGTTTAGAATATCATGCTGCATTTAGAATAGTCTTATCACTACAAATAGTTACTTGTCTTGTTTTTGGTTTCTCTTTTTTGTAACCAATAACCAGTCTACACCCAAAGACTTTGTTCAATTTGCTCATATTATTAATTTTGTGAGGAAATTGAAGCATCTAATCCTCAGGATCCCAGTAAAATCAAACCCAGACAAATTTTGGCTAAAAAGAGCACTGACACAAACAATCTTGCCCAGTCAGCTGAATTCTTCTTCCCCTTCCCCCAATAATTTGTTCCCCCCATTTATGACTCACCTTCAGCACTTGCTATGTGTTGAAGGCCAACCCAAAGAAAGTCAAGTTCTGACAGGTACCAGGGCTTTCTTGGAATGAATTGTAAATCACAACAACCATAAACATACTTCTTTCCTTGCAGTTCTTATTCAGAGAAAGTCTGGGATCAGTCAGCATTTAGACTGAGGAATCTCACAGTGATTCTGTTTATAGATGCTAGTGATTCTTTCCACAGATCATTTTCTTGAAGGATTGTTGCAGGCTGTACTTCCCTCAGCTGTTAAATTTTAGCCACATTTCTGAAAAAAAAAAAGCCTATTTTATGCTTATGCTGGACATTTGGCAAATCAAAGATCTCAAAGGTATTTTGATTATCAAGATCAATGGAGGTGATCACTTAAGGCTGAGGTGAGTATTAGTGCACGTATCCTTACTTGGGGAGTCTATAGCTGGATACAAAAGGTTACAGCGGAGCCAACAAAATACATTCATATTCTCATATAATGTCTACTGGATGCAAATATGGGCCTGAGGCAGGTGATGGGAAGTATTCTTGCATAAGGTGGGACTCCAGATAAGATGATTCAGGAGACCCACAAGGAAACATCTGTATTTTTGCCTTGTAAAATGGAAATGGGATATTGAAAGAAACAAAAGAGCACAGGACGTTTATGATTACTATAATGTTACAAAATACACAAAACTGTATTGAAATCCAGTTCCAGAACTCTGAATATTTATTGTAGAGTTTAATGGATGAGAGATGTTTTTAAAAATGGGGTTTATTCTAAATTTTAATAGAAGTAAACCCTTGCCTTGCCTACTACAATGTTCCTTGTATTTTTTACTGAAAGAGGTTCAGCAGATAAGACACAATCTAGCCATGTAAATGTTGGTTCTTAACACAGTCTGGAGTTTCCACAAATAATTCTTCTTCTCCCCCTGAGACTTACTTCTTACTACTAATTGATTCCAATTAGCTAGTTTTAAGTGTAATTATTCAGTGAAAGAAACAAACACCATCTATGCTCTGCATTCCTCTACTAAAAACGTGGTGTTATTGAACTTGTGCAGTTGAAATGGTTCATGCTTAGAAAAAAAACAACAAAACTTCAAGAAGCTGTGTTTAAGAACACTTAGAAAAAACCACATGTAAATAAGTTGAAATACACTTTAACTAGAACTTGCTAGTGCAGAATGAGAACACTTGCTTTCCTTCTTAAATTACTGCTGTAATGAAGAAAAAGAAATGAAAGGAAGAAAAAGAAAAATCAGTTGCTGAGTAGATGTGGATAAACATGAAAATAGAACATCTGGGAAAAAGAATACATCTCAGACACCGAAATTGTTAATTTAAAATATTTAGTTCTCATACGAAAGTAGATATTCTTATCTTAAACCTTGAGAAACAAACTGCCGACTTTTGAAAAAAGAAAAAGTATTATGACTTTGTAGGGTAGTACAGAGTAGTTTCAAAAGACTGGAACATAAAGGAAGTAAATTCCACAACAAAGGGTGGCAAGGCACAGGGTGAATGGAAAGAAGCAGGTGGCCACTGGGGCCTGGTGGTACACAGACAATGTTCTGTTGATGCCTCCTCTGATGTTCCTTCCAGCTCGAGAGGTGACAGGAAAGCAAGAGGTGATGATAAGAGAAAAAGGAAGGAGGGGAAGAGAAGGACCAGGATTACTAGGGAGCCTCTCTGTCCTGTGGCAAACTTCTATCTTCTCATTACATAGGACTCTACCCATAGCACCAAGCCCGTTCCTCATATGTCTGTTTCTTTAAAAAAGCAAACCTAAAACTTGTCCAAGATAAAGCCAAACCTAGACATCTGGACATCTCTAGTTATAAACTAAACATAAATAGTGCTTACTGCCAATGAACTCAAGTAAGAAAGGTCATTTATACAGGTGACATGAGGGTGAAGGAGCAGAAAACGATGGAAGGAATGTTCCTTTCCTTAGTATGTTTAAGCCAGCACAAATCACTGTGTGTCAGCTTGTTTTACAATCCACTGTTTTCACTTTTAATTAGAAAGTCATTCCCTTAGCATATTTCTTAGCAGCAATTTTTAAACTAAACAGAAGGTGTATTCCCCAGTGCCATATGTTAAACCTGACATGTTACTGAAAATGCCTTCTAGAAAAAACAAAACAAAAGAAAACCAACCAAAAAACCTCTAAAGATAGGACCACTGTCCCAATCCACTCCCTTTGGCCTACTTGTAAGCCTTAAGAGCACACAACTGTCCCATTAGGCAGTGTCAATTCGTTGACACTGGAATTAGTCATAACAGAAAAGGTAAGGGACGATGGACTGATAATTCCTCTTGCTGCACTGGCAACCTGTGTGGCTGGAAACAGCCCCCACTTGGCCTTGTAAGAAACAGCAATATGGGAGCTGCATCTGGGGAAAGTGAGTAGTTCATAATACTCTGAGAAGTCATCTTATTGATGTTTTTTGACCAATATATTAGTAGGCTATGAAGTGTAGTCCATTTTAGGACTTAAACAGGAGGGATTAAGACCTATGGGTATCCTTGACTTTAAAGTACACAAGGAGAATCCAGCTATGACCAGAGAAATGCCTGACTGAGGTTGAAAGGGTCACTGGAGCACTGACCGATGTGGGCTGATGCAGTCTTTTTTCCCTGTAATTTTTTTTGCAATATAAATTCCAATTGATTTTGGGCTTTGCATAGAAGGACATTTTCTGAGTCCCCTCTTTTTTCTTTTTTTTTTTTTTTTTTTGTGAGTAGTGTCAGTATGCTACAGTGTGTCTGTAAACCTCTGCTATATCCAGATGAATGAAGGATGGATCACTTGGATTAAAAAGCAGCAATAGTTAGGCAGACTCAGAAAAATGTAGTGTGCCAATTCCTGGGATGAACTGTACCCAGCTGTATGATATATAATGAAGTTGCTCATTTATAGTGCTTTTCTTCCAGGACTGTAAAGCACTAGTGTGAATACTGAAAGGTGTTGTGTGCAAGCTTAACGTAACATAAACTACAGCTTTATACAGGTCCCTCATCAGCTCTTTGCTAGCCATGCTATCAGCTGGTATAGAATTGGAACCTGTGCTACCTGAAGTTTATCCATGTTTCTTCTGATACTTTTCTAGGGAGTGCCATCTCCATAGCAATTCAGTTAAGGTGAGACATACTCTTTTATTTTGTATGAGTACCTGAAACCCTAGGCTATAAGCTCATAAAATGAGATTGCATACAAGATGTTGATGGCCTAGGGGAAGTTTTGAACAACAGGGAGTCATTATCAGGATTTTGCTGAAAAAATGATCCATGATCCGATGCATTTTCCAACAGTCTTTGCAGAAAGACCAAAGGAGTTGGAAGCTTCAGAGAAAATACCCATGAAATCCATGTCTGTGTTTATAACCATGGACAAATGAAAAACCAAGAATTTTTCCCAGATGTACACACAAGTTTTTTTGGGAGCCACATGCCTTTGCATTTTCTCAGCAAAATAGCTATATATAAGTCTGTACACTGAACTACTTGTAGGGAATAGCATTTTAGAACAAATTACTAAGTTAATACCTTCTTTGACCTGTATCTGGTCAAGCTATATTTTAGAAGCCTGTCATTATTAATATGAAGAAGAGGTTAATCTAGGGATATGAAGTTTTAGAATGATGGATGAGTCGAAGCACATGAGGTATTTAACACAATACCTAGCTGCACCTTCTTATTGTAAGTCTCCTGACTGACAAGTCCAGAGAGGAGGGGTTGCAAACCTCTCAATACTTTCTTTGAGAAATGCTGAAAACTGGAGGTGAATCTAGACAGCCTTAATTCCCATCACTCATGCCTTGTGCCAGTTTTTGGAGTGCTATTTCAACTTGGCTAAAAAGGAGTCAGCCTCATGGCTCCTTACTAGCATGCACCTTAAACCTTTCACATACCCTCTCCAATACTGACCCTTCAATTTCTAGATTAATATTGTGTGACTGACTCCCTTGGCAGGAGTGGGAAGATCTCAGCCTGGAGAGTTATGTATTTGTTACCTGTACATCAAGAAGGCCAGAATGATGCTCCTGTGCTCAAGTGGCAGAGTTGGTTAGCCCAACTGCCTGCTACTCACTGCTTTCTGGGAAGGCTTCACAAAAACCTTAACCTGTGAAATGTGTAACTATCAAATTGTATTTAATTAAAAATGATTAAAAATCAGGAATGGTTGTAAATGGGACATACTGTACCAATTTATTCCACTCTTATTCCACCAATTTATTCTACTCTTGAATCACATCTTTGCTAGAATGTCTCCCTGCACTGCTGACAGGAACAAACATAACTGAAAGTGCAGTTCAGAGAGCGACAGAGGGAAAACACTGCCTATTTTACTAATGCCTGATACTGACAGCCTGCACACAAAATCTTAAAAGCACTCAGACACTTCCTTTTGTGCCCACTTTTAAAGGGTTTAATGAAACATATAGAAACTGACATTTTAAACCTGTAGCTTTGGATGTTATTTTGCCATGTCAGTTTCCTTTTTTTTTTTTTTTTCCTAAATCACATAGCAATAGTTTTCTACCTTTCTGCATCAAACTTCAGTCAACAAATAATGAAGGCTGTTTTCGGATAATAAAATGTTTCTGTTCTTTGACCTGTTATAACAGGTGGGCAGCCAAGAATCACCACAGGAAATAAGTGGTAACACTAGTTATTGAGCAAAATCTTAGCCCTCCTAGGACATACAAACACAATTAGCAAGTGTATCAACATACTTCTAATTAAGAATTGTTAAGATTACAAACCCTTTTTAGACTGTGCTGCAAGATAAAAATAAAGGCTCATTTATTTCCAGAGACAGTAGACCTGAATACAATTCTTCTATAGGAATATATAATGAAGCTAGTAAACTCCTTATACTGAAACTGGTAATCCTTAAACTGGTTTGAGTGTCAATAAAGGATCATTTGTATTCTGCAACAGCATGCAAAGTGATGCAATGCTTCTTGAAGATGTTAACGATTCAGGACAAAGAGAGATTAGGCATTTCCCCTTGAAGTAAAATGGTTAATATATCACATTTCACAAAACTCTTCAGGTTTGCTTTGCTTATGAAAGAAGTGTAGGACTTGATCTTTATTTTTTGTTCTTTTTTGTTCACTATGGAAGTAAGGCCTTTACCCTGCAAATTGTTATGTATGTATTTAACTTGACATACAGCATATATTCCCATAGATTCCACAGGACTGAATGCTGAACATAGACAGATCTGTAACTGCTTGCAAGAATGGAGCTAAAGAGCTTCAAAAAGAAAATGAACAGCGATAGTTTTTGAAGTATGAAAACAAAATAAGGAGAACAGAGACGCTTTCAGACATTGATCTACATCCTTGCTGCATATATTAATTTTGTGTTTCTGCAGACCCTATGTACAAACGTTGGGTTCAGGTGGGAGAAGTACGATAATTCCGTTTTCCAGGCAGGGGTTCACTCCTAGGGGTACTCAAGCCAAGTGTCGCTGTATTACCGCAGGCAGCATTTAACACATCTTTAAATCCCTCCAGCTGAGGAGCGGGGTTTCACCACTGGTAGGAAGGAGAGTAAGAGAGAGAGTCCTGGGGCCGCGGTGTAACGGCACGGGGATTTCTGAAAGTCCCAGCCAACGCTTACAGCGCTATTTCTTTTTCTGGGTATATTAATCCTATCGATTTAAGTAGGAGTATTTATCCTTTTCTGAGCTCCATCCTCACGTTAGTATGACAGCACTATTGTCGTCCAAACACGTAGTCGGCGGCTCTTTATTAAGTCTCTATAAATATGACACAGTAAGGGCGTTCAATATTTATGTGGAGAGCACACACATCTGTGTGTAAGCCCGGGCAGTCCTGCGGCTCGGATGTTTGCAGCCTCCCCATTCCCGGCGCAGCCCGGCCCTCGCCCTCCGCCCGCCCCGGCCGGGGCTCCCGCCGCCG